>NW_020872825.1:130000-155000 GCF_003789085.1 Penaeus vannamei | reverse complement strand
GCGGGTGAGTGGGAGAGAAAGTGGTGTGGGAAGAGGGGGATGAGTGTGTGGGGAAAGATACGAAAAGAGGAACTAGACTAAGAAGATGATTTCATAAAATGCAAGAAGAGATGGTATGCTAAAAGGGAATGATAAAAAAAAAACTGAAATACCCAAATCTCATCAAAGAAAACGAAAGCACAAAAGGAAAAGGCACAGAGAGAGAGAGAGAGAGAAAATGGGGGAAGACAAGACCAGAAAAATAAAGCAAAATAGACCAAGAGGAAACGGGGGAAGGGCGACGAAAATAGCAAATGACGGAGAATGACTCACGAAGGGAAGGGATAAGGAGAGAGATCGCGAAGACAAGGAGAAAGAGGGAAGAGGGAGGAAGGAGAGAGAAAGCGAGGCGTTAACAGCTCATTGCCTCGCCTTCGCGGACATACAACTACGATAAAGATAGGGCGAAGAGGGAGGCAAAGAGAGAGGGAGACAACTACGATAAAGATAGGGCGAAGAGGGAGGCAGAGAGAGAGGGAGACAGCTACGATAAAGATAGAGCGAAGAGGGAGGCAAAGAGAGAGGGAGAGGATGTGGGTGTCTAAGAGATAAAAGAGGAAAGAAAAAAAAAGATAAAAAAAAAAACCTAGAACGCAAACGAGACGAATAAAGATGGAACAAGAGAAAGCGATAAAAATAGATGAGTTAGGAAGCGTGAGAATAAGATCAAGAATAAGAAGCAGAAGAGGAACAAACAAACAAACAAAAAGAAGAAAGAAAAAAAAAAAAAGAAAAAAACATGATTACGTGAACAAACAAACAAACAAACAAAAAAGAAGAGGAAAAAAAAAAACATGATTACGTGAACAAACAAACAAACAAACAAAAGAGAGAGAGAGAGAAAAAAAAAAAAACACATGATTACGTTTAGATCGAAAATCAACATCGCGAGCCGAAGAAAATGAGATGCAAGAACGTCAAAGAAAACGGGAACCTGTGATGCCAGCGACGTGTTAGTAAACAAACAAGGGAGAAGCCTAAATATCTACCCCCCCCCCCCTTCCCCCCTGCCCCCCTGGACGTGTAAACAAACGGGGGGAACTTCGACATGACATGACATAGGTACACAAACAGGCGTCGGACAAGGAAACGTCATGTCATTCATTTTTTTTTTTTTTAAAGAAGTATTTATTATTATTATTTTTTATTATTTAACGTTTTTCATTTCATTTTTTTCTTCTTCTTTTTTTTAATTTACGTTCTCATTTCATTTTTTTATTTTTTTTATTTCCCTTTTCTTCTCCTTCTTTAGAAATGTCTCTCGTCTTTGGCTGAAAACCGCGGAGTGTAAACAACATTTACTTAAGCTCTTTTCATCTTGATGCTTATGAGATCTGAGGTGGAGGGGGGGAGGAGGAAAGGAGGAGGAGGAGGAGGAGGAAGGAGGGAGGAGGAGGAGGAGGAGGAGGAGGAGGAGGAGGAGGAGGAGGAGGAGGAGGAGGAGGAGGAGGAGGAGGAGGGTGGTGGTGGTGGTGGGGGGGGTGGGAGAGGGGATAGGAGGGAATAGGAGGTGAGGAGGGGAGGAGGGAGGAGGAGAGAGGAGGAGGGGGAGGAGTGTGGGGAAAGAGGTGGATTCTAATGAAGTGATATTGTGTTCTTGCGGTTATTATTTGTTGTTTTTATGTGGTGGTGGTGATGATGATGGTGTGGTGGTGATGAATTTTTATAATGATTATCAAATCAATTATCATTTAGCAATTCAACACCACAATATAATTATTATTTAATTATTATTGATAATCATCATCATTATACGTCAATCTATCGTCCGCATCGTCTTCGTCATCATCCCATCCACCAATCAGTCATCATCATCACCACCATCATCACATCACACCACCACACCATCCCACCTCACCGCCCACACCAACCACCACACCCCACCCCCATCCCCATCCCCACCATCACCACCACCACCACCATCACCATCATCATCCACCCACCCCCACCCTCACCATCCACACCCCACCCCAACCCCAACCAGCCACCACCAACCATCCATCCCACACCACCACCTCACCCCCACCCCCCACACCCACCACCACCACCCACCGGTCATCACCACCGCGCGGTTTTATCTCCCGCGAAAGTTATTTAGAGAAGCGCAACACACTCTCCTCAGTTACGGGTCATGCAGACGAGGTGATGGCAGGAGGCTCAGCTGATAATGGAGAAAGGCGGGGATGAAAGGGGAGAGGGGAACAGGTGCGATAACTGGAGAGAAGAGGAGGGAGAGAGGGAAGGAGGGGAGAGGGAGATGGACAGGTTGGAGGGCAAGAGGAGAGAGGAAGGATAGAGAAGAGGGAGGAGAGGGGAACAGGTGCGATAACTGGGAGAGAGAAGGAGGGAAGGGGGGAGAGGGAGAGGGCAGTAGGTAGAGGGAGGAGAGAGGTAGAGGGAGTGGGCAGGATGTAGAGGGAGAGGGAAGGGAAGGAAGGAGGGAGAGGAGAGGGAGAGAGATGGGAGAAGAGGGAGGAGAGGAGAGAGAGAGAGAGGGAAATGAGAGGGGTCCACGGGCGAGATTCCTCCTCATAATCTGGGGGGCGATTTTACAGCTCATTTCCCCGGCGAGCGAGTGGAGGAAAGCCCGAGGTACTCAAGTGGCCAGGCGCTCAGAGATAGCGTCGAGGAGGGGGAGGAAGAGGGGGGGGTGGGGGAGGTCTTGGGGGGGAGGAAGGGGGTGGGGGTGGGAGTGTCTTGGGGGAGGAAGTGGGGTGGGAAGGGGGAAGGGTGTCTTGGGGGCGAGGAAGGAGGAGAGGGGAGGTGGAAGGAGGAAATAGGTGAGGGGAAAATGGAAGGAGGAAGGAGGAGAGGGGGGAAAGGAGGAAAGGTGGAAGGAGAAAAGGAAAGGGAGATGAAAGCGTTAAAGGAAAGGAGGAAAGGGGAGTTGGAAGGAGGAAGGAGGGAAGGGGAGAGAGGAAAGAGGATGAGGAAAGCGAAGATAGAGTAGGAGAGGGAGAGAGGAGGAATGGGGAGATGGAAGAGTAAGGAGGGAGGAAATTGGGGGGAGGAAGACAGAAGGAGGAGGAAGGGAGATGGGAAGAAAGGAAGGAGAAAAGATAGAAGAAAGAAGAAGGCGGAAGCGAGGAAGGAATAATAAAAGGAAGCGATGAAGGAGGGAGGGAAGAGGGAAAGGGGAAGGACGGGAGAAAAAGGAAGGGTAGAGAGAGATTATCTCGAGATTTTGAAGAAGGGAAAAATAAGAGAGAGAGAGAGGAAGAGGAAGGGTGAACGGAGAGGTAAAAGATAGAAAGGTATACAGAGAAGGAGGAAGAAGAGGGAGGAAGAAGAAGGGGAATAAGGAGGAGGAGGAAGAGGGGAAGTGAATAGGAATAATAGAGAGAGATAAAAAGGAGAGGGAAGGGAAGGGGTAAATAAATGCAAGAATAAATAACAAACAGAAAGCGGAGGAAAGGAAATTGAGAAACATAGAGAAGAAGAAGAAGAAGAAGAAGAAGAAGAAGAAGAAGAAGAAGAAGAAGAGAAGAAGAAGAAGAAGAAGAAGAAGAAGAAGAAGAAGAAGAAGAAGAAGAAGAAGAAGAAGAAGAAGAAGGGGAAACCACGAAGAACAAGAGGAAGCAAACGAAAACATCGGATAATAAGAGGAAAAAGCGAAACAAAAATAATTACCAAAATTTGTTTAAAAGAAATACACAACACGAGAGAGAGAGAGAGAGAGAGAGAGAGAGAGAGAGAGAGAGAGAGAGAGAGAGAGAGAGAGAGAGAGAGAGAGAGAGAGAGAGAGAGAGAGAGAGAGAGAGAGAGAGAGAGAGAGAGAGAGAGAGAGAAAGAGAGAAAGAGAAAAAGAGACAAAAAAACAAAGGATAAATGGCAAGCGAACGATTAGACGAGAGAAGAAGGAGGAGGGGAAGGAGAAGACGATAAACGAGGAATTAAGAAAACAAAGGATAAGGCGGAGGAGGAGAAGGCGTGATAAAAGTTTGCCAGAAAGAGGATGTGACGTTTCAAGGCTGGGTCAAAGGTCGAAAGGGGAGGGGGAGGGGAGAGGGAGGGGGGGAGGGTATGTGTGGTGTGTATGTGTGTTTGTGAGAAGGGTGGGGGCTTGTGTGTGTGTGTGTGTGTGTGTGTTTGTTTGTTGTTTGTTTGTTTATGGATTTATGTTGTGTATGCTTATTTATGTGTGCATTTGTTATCATCCTTTTGCATGTTTCTGTGTGTATGTGTGTCTAGATATAGGTGTGATTGTTTCGCATGCGTGTGTGTTTATGTAGAATGTATGTGTGTATGTCTGTATGCATGTGTGTAAGTTTACATATGTGTTTGCTTTCGCCTGATTGTGTGTATATATATGTAGTATGTATGCATGTATGTATGTATTCTTCACCAGGATGGATGTATGTGTGTGTGTGTAGTATGCATATGTGTATGTGTATGTATGTATGTATATATGTATGTATGTGTGTGTGTTTGTGTATGTTTGTGTATGTATGTATGTATGTATGTATGTATGTATGTATGTATGTGTGTGTGTGTATGTATGTATGTATGTACCTGTGTCGCATGCGCATAAGTATTCGCGATTGTTCTTGTGTCTGAAATTATGCATTATGTTGTTTATGCGATCCCACGCGAGAGGATTCCTTGTCGCAAATTCAGGTCCTAATTTGTGCTCGACCCTAAACCGCCGCCAGTCGCTGCTTTTCTTCGTTCTTTCCTTCTTTCGTTTTCTTTCTTTCGAGTCCTCATCCACCCTTCCTTCCTTTTTTTTGTTTTCTTCTTATGGGTCTTTATTCTTCCTCTTCCTTCTTTTCTTCTTTTCATTTTCTCTTTTTGTCCTCATCCTTCCATCCTTCCTTCCTTCCTTCCTTTATTCCTTCCTTCCTTCGTCTCCTTACGAGACATCACTCTTCCCTTTGTCTTTTCGTCATATTTTCTTTCTTTCTTTCTTTCTTTCATCTCCTTTAGAGATTGTCTTTCCTTCTTTCATCTTGCGAGACGCCACCCTTCCTTCCTGTCTTCCTCCCTTCCTCCCTCCCTCCTCCCTCCCTCCCTCCCTCCCTCTTCTATCGCCTCCTCCCCTTATATATCTTTCTCCCTTCCTTCCCTCCCTCCCTCCCTCCATGTTATTTCTCCTCTTCCTCCTCCATCCCTCCCACCCTTCATATCTTCCTCCCTTCACTCCCTCCCACCCTCCATTTTTCTGTCGCCTCTTCCCTCCCTCCCTCCATCTCATCTCCTTCTTCCAAGACTACCCCCCCTCCCCTCCCCCTCCCCTCTCCCTCCCCTCCCCCCCTCCCCTCCCCCTCCCCTCCCCCTCCCCCTCTTCCCCCATCCCATCCCTTTCCCCTCCCCCTCCCCATCCCCTCCCCCCTCTCCCCTCCCATCCCCATCCCTCCCCTCCCCATCCCCTCCCCTCCCCCCTCCCCCCCCCTCCCCCCCCTCCCTCGCTGCGTGCGTGCCTGGGCTGACCCTCCGACTACTCTCCAAAGGCATTTACTCGGCGTCATGCACTCCTGGTCATGGCGGCGATGCTACTTGACGCTGACACATTCTTGGGTTGTGCTTTCCCCCTCCCTCTTCCCCTCTCCCTCTCTCCCCTTCCCCTCTCCTTTCTTCTGTTTGTCCCTCTCCCTCCCTCCCTTCCTTCCCTCTCCTTTCTTCTTGTTTGTCCTCTCCTCCCTCCCTCCCTTCCCTTCCCTCTCCTTTCTTCTTGTTTGTCCTCTTTATCCCCGCTTTTTTTTTTGTTTGTCCCTCTTTCCTCGCTTTTTTTCTTGTTTGTTCTACTTTATCCCTCTTTCCCCGTTTCTTCTTCTTTTCTCCTGCCCCTCTTGCCTTTCCCTTCTTCTTGCCTTTTTCCCCCTACCCCTTTTCTTCTGTTTGTCCCCCTTTCCCCCCTTTCTTTCTGTTTCTCCTCCTTTCCCACTTTCTTCTGTTTTTCCCTCTCCCCCCCCCCCCTTCCTGTTTCTCCCTGCCCCTTCCTCTTGCCTCTCCCCCTACCCCCCCCCTCTTTTCATTCCTCTCTCCATCTCCTTCTCTAGTCCCTCTTCCTTCTCCTCATTCCCCCTCCTTCCCCTTCTCCTTCCCTCTCTTCATTCCTTCCCCATACCATTTTCTATCCCTCCCCCTTTCTTCTCTTTCTTCATTCCCCTCCCTCCCCCTTCCCTTTTTCATCCCTCCCTCCTTCCCCATCTCTACTCCCTCTCTTTTCATTCCACTTTCCTCTTTTCATTCCTCCTTCCCCTTCTTTACTCCCTCCCCTTCCCCTTCTTCGTCCCCCCCCCCCCCCCACGGCCCTTTCTTCCCCACGCGGAATCCCCTGGAAATTAGTTTAATTAAAAAAAATAATTCTTTATGCTCTCCCTTCTCAAGATCCAATATCACCTGCTGAGACGGTTTCCCCCCCCACCCCCCCAACCATGCCCACCCCACTTACTGTCTTGGAGGAAAATGGACCTTATCCTCACGCGCCACAAGGCTTAGATTGGCCCGCTCTCGCTCCGTCAACCTCCGAGCTGGGGTTTTAGGTTCAAGAATTGCTTGCATTTAGAACCCCCTTTGGTCCCCTTTTTATACCCTGGGAGATCGGCCCTAAACCCCCCTCGCCGTAAGGGTTGAAATCCCGCGGCAGCCGCGCTGGTGCCAACTACCAAGCCCCGCTCGACGCCAGGCAAGTTTGACTCTCGGGTCGGCGTCCGTAAGGTCGACGGCCACGTGGGTAAAGGATACTGATTTGGGACTAACGACGTGACCGCGCAGGGAGGCCGCTGAGTGGCAGTGATGGGGCGGACGTGTTGCGCGGCGGGGGGCGTGCGCTGATTGGCTGGGGTTGGAGGGAGGGGCTTGCGAGGGGGGAGGGCGGGGAGGAGGGGGAGGGGCAAGGGCAAGGGATGGGTCATAGGAAGGGGGGGGGAGGGCGAAGAGTGCAAGAGAGGGAGGGGGGTTTGGGAGGGGCGGGGAGTGTATAGAGTGAAAGGGAGGGAGGGGGGCGAGAGAGTATAGAGGGGGTGCGGGTGAGAGTGTGTAACGAAGGGGGGGGGGTAGGGGGGGTAGGGAAGGGGGAGGGTGTCGCACAGGCTCTTAGGGCACAGAGGGAGGGTAATGGAAGAGAATGGTAGCGGGGAGCGAGGGGCACTGCGAGGCTGGTGGAAGGCTGACGGCTTCCATTTTCAGAAATTCCGTCGACTCTATTCCCTTTGTAATCATGTGGGATGTAGACTAATAATTTTCTAATGTATTTTTTTTCTTTTTTTTTCTTTCTGTCTGTTTGTCTGTCTGTCTCTTTCTTTCTCTCTCTGTTTCTCTCTCTCACTCTCCTCTTCTTTCTTTCTTTCTTTCTTTCTTTCTTTCTTTCTTTCTTTCTCTCTCTCTCTCTCTCTCTCTCTCTCTCTCTCTCTCTCTCTCTCTCTCTCTCTCTCTCTCTCTCTCTCTCTCTCTCTCTCTCTCTCTCTCTCTCTCTCTCTCTCTCTCTCTCTCTCTCTCTCTCTCTCTCTCTCTCTCTCTATCTATCTCTCTTTCTCCCGATCGAAAACATTTATCGTCGCGGCAAATCAGCTGCGTAATTATGGATAAATATTACACCGCGGAACCGAAGAGAATTTAGTAATTTTGTCAGTACGTTGCTCGGGATTTCATAGTTTATCATGCAGTACCGCATATATTGCCGAATAATAAATTTCGTAGCGATTTTATTACCTCCTGCAAAACATGTTCAATGGCGGCCCGACAGTATATATTTTAGCTTTATTAGGTCGTTGAAGTGGCAGTTGTACCCAGCGGGAACAGAGTGTTTCTGCACTTCGCTTTGCTTTCGGTGTTGGAAGAATGGCAGTGTTGGTTGCAAAGAGACGGGGTGCAAGGGGTGTACTTTATCAATGGTAGATATCTTAAGGCTGTTGTTTTTTTTTAAGTGAAGTGAGTTGATAAGCGGCAGATTAAGCCACTTGTATCGTATTAAGAATTTTTTAAATTAACAACTATGATTGTCATGTATTGTATGTAAAGAAGCTTCGCATGAGTGAATTATAGTATGCAGTTGTCGAAACCACGTACATCTACAGGAATTCATAAATGAGCAAAGATTAGCATGCTTTTAACACGCAAAAAAAAGTCTTGTGGTTACCCAACTGGGCAGCGGAGCCATATGTTAGAGTCACCCCTGAAACTTCAGGCCAGCAACTCCGTTTTCCGTTACACCAACCTTTGTGGTCGTCTCTGGTTTGTTTACCGTATTTCTGGTGTTTTTGCGAAGTGTGTGTTTGTTTTTACTTGTCTTTCTTCTTCTTTTCATCCTCTGATATTCCAGCAAGGTCTTTGAATTGCCTAAGTGTTTGGTGAATGTACTAAGTAAATACCTTGTCATTTTCAAAGAAAATTGGTGATTTTATGCACTAACTTCAGTAATTTATTCTTGCTGTTTATTGTGTTTTAAAGTTAATATGGAAGGTTGACTAATGTTTCTTTATTCTCTCTTTTACAGGTATGGCTTGTGATATTCTACTCTTATCGTGAAGATGGTGATTTTTTACGTAAGTCAACTCTCATCGTTATTATCGTTGCCATCGTCATCGTCATCGTCGTCGTCATCGTCATCGTCATCGTCATCGTCATCGTCATCGTCATCGTCATCATCATCATCATCATCACCATCATCATCATCGTCATCGTCGTCATCATCATCATCATTAATATCACCATCATCATCTTCATCATCATCACTGCCATCACCATCGTCATTTTCACCTTCGTCTTTGGTCATCGTTATCATCCTCATCGCAGTCGTCATCATCATCACCGTAGCCACGTCATCATCTTATCATCACTATTCCCATGAAGATTATTAAACATCGCCAAATACATAGTTTAAATTTTTACTTAAACACGGTCCCATTAAGAAAGAAAGAAGAAAGAAAAAGAAAGAAAGAAAGAAAGAAAGAAAAAAAAAAACGTTTGTAATCCTGCATTATGTTCCTATGCAAATTAATGATTAATAGTATTAGACGGACATAAGTGCATATATATACAGGTATTTACTTAAACTTTATAAGTAGATACAGTTGAAGTAGTTCCCGACTGTGTAAACGAAATTATTGCATCGTTAAATAGATGACTCGGCCATTGCAACAGCGGGGATTCGCGTGTACTGCAACATCATTTGCGATTGAAAGGATTTGATGTTCTGATCTCTCTCAAATTATGGATTGGATGCTTTGTTGATTAAGAATTGATGATTAGAAGTATTATAGGTTAAGGATTTATAGATTGGATGTTTTGTGAATTCAGGGGTAAATTAATGATAGAAATAATTTTGTTTTAAAGTTATTTGATTGAAGATGTAAAGATTCGTTTTTTTTTTTTATTGACTGATTTATAGATTCGTTTTTTTTATTTGATTGAAGATATGATTTTTTTTTATTTGATTTAAGAGTTAAAGATTTTTTATTTGATTGAAGATATAAAGATTTTTTTTTCATTTGATTTAAGTATAAAGATTCTTTTTTTTTTTTTTTATTTGATTGAAGATATAAAAAATCGTTTTTACTTGATTGAAAATAAAAAATTATTTTTTATTTGATTGGAATAAAAAATCGTTTTTTTTTGATGAGATTGAATTTGATTGTATAAATATTCGTTTTGTAATTGATTGATTTATGGATTAGGTGCTTTATTGACGTAGACTTTGTGGATTAGATTTTTTTTGTTGGTTGGGATGGTATGTATTCGATATCGCATTTGATTACGAATTTATTTTATGGATATTTCATTTGATTATGAAATTGAGGATTAGATATTTTATTGCGAATTTATTTGTAATTCCTAAAACGCGCGAAAGGAAATTAAATAAATGGGGGGAAGGGCGCTAAGGCAATCAGAAAACGGGAAACTAAAGGTTATAGAAACTGGGAAGAGGATGATACGTGAGCATCTAATTGGAAGAAAACGGGAAAAAATAAAACGGGAAACTAAAGCAGAAAATGGGAAACAATCAGAAAACGAGAAACTAAATCAGAAAACGGGAAACTAAAGATTATAGAAAATGGGAAGAGGATTATAAGTGAACATCTAATTGGATGAAGGAAGATTAGTGGCAGATGCGAACGTATAGGGTAGATAGGGGAACGGATGATAAAAGAAGGAAGATGGGAAAAAAAGGAAGATAAAGAGGGAATAAGAGGAGAGAGAGACGCATCTGTGAAGGAGGAGGATCGCAGCAATCTCTCTCTCTCTCTCTCTCTCTCTCTCTCTCTCTCTCTCTCTCTCTCTCTCTCTCCCTCTCCCTCTCTCCCTCCCTCCCTCCCTCTCTCTCTCTCTCTCTCTCTCTCTCTCTCTCTCTCTCCCTTCTCCTCTCTCTCTCTCTCCCTCCCTCCTTCTCTCTCTCCTCTCTCTCTCTCTCTCCTCTCTCTCTCTCTCTCTCTCTCTCCCTCTCCTCTCCCCTCCCTCCCTCTCCCTCCCTCCCTCCCTCCCTCCCTCTCCCTCCCTCCAAAAGACCTCCACGCCCTTTCCTCCTCCCTTCCTCCCTTCTCCCCTCCTTCCCTCCTTCCCTTCCCCTCCCTTACGTAATCGGATTAAGGAAGCGTCGTTTGGGGCGAGGTGGGGGCACTCCTCGCAAAACCTGTTCACCTGTACGCCCACACGCCCGTAAATCCGCGACTTATGGTACGTGGCGCGGGCGGCGTGTGTTTGTGTGTGTCTGTCTGTCTATGTATGTAATCTATATCTATCTATTATTATCTGTTTATCTATATCTATCTATCTATCTATATCTAATCTATCTATCTATCTATCTATATAATCCATCCATCCATCCATCCATCCATCCATTCCATCCATCATCCATCCATCCATTCGTCCATCTATCCACCCACCCATCCACCCAGTTTGTCTATCTATCTCTCTATCCCATCTATCTATCTATCTATCTGTCTGTGACCCCATAAACCCGGATGAAACAACAACAAACGTTCCTTGATTACAGAACTTGCGTCATGGTAATTTAACTTTTTTTTCTTCGTTTTTTAAGTTTTTTTTTTCCAGTTTTTTTCTTTTTTGGGAGGGTCGTGTGTTTTTTTTTTTTTTTCTTTTTCTTTTTTACAGTTAATTTGACGTAAAGGTTGTAATTAATGGTGATTTGCAGGGCTTAGCTCCACGGGAAGGCGGAGTTTGATAATCATGATAATTAGGCTGTTTATGTCCGGTTGTTTTGCTGGAGACTGCCATTTATTGTTGTTGTTTTTGTTGTAGTTGTTGTTGTTGTTGCTGATGGTGTGGCAGGGCTGTGGATACTACTGCTGATGATGATGTTTCTGTTATTAGTACTATCGTAACTAATGGTGTCATTTAGTATTAGTACTTTTAGTCTTTTTTGCTACTACCGCCGCCGCTACCACCACCACCACCAACAAAACAACAACAACAACAAAACAAAACAACAAAACAACAACAACAACAACACACAACAACAATAACAACAAACAACAACAACAACAACAACACAACCAAAACCACCCCCACCCAACCAAAACAACAACAACAAAGCCACAATCAAACTGCAACTACAACTACAACTACAACGCTCTTATCGCCATTACCATTATTATTCCAGGACTCCTCCCAGGGAAGGCGGAAATAGAATCAATTTTTCATTCTCTCCCATTTTCCCATTTGGAAGGAGGTCCCCAATCTCCGCCCCGAAATGCAACCGTTTGCAAGAAAAGATGAATAGATGGCAAGGGGGAGGGGGAGGGAGAGAGGGAGGGAGGAGGGGATGGAGGGGAGAGAGGAAGGGAGAAGGAGGGAGAGGAGAGGAGAGGAGGAGGAGGGAGGAGAGGGGAGGAGGGAGGGGAGGGAGAAGAGGGGGGAGAGAGAGGGGGAGAGGGAGGGAGAGAGGGGAGGAGGGGGAGGAGGAGGAGGAGGAGGGAGGAGGAGGGAGAGAGAGGAGGAGGAGGAGGAGGGAAGGAGGAGGAGGAGAGGAGGAGAGGGAGAGAGAGAGAGGAGGAGGGGTTTAAGAAAAAGAGGAGGAGGAGGGATGAAAGAAGGAGGAAGGAGGAAGTGGATGAAGGAGAAAGGAAGAAAGAAGGAGGGAGAGAGGAGAATGAGAAAGAAAGAGAGAGAGAGAGAAGAGAAAGAAAGAAGAAAGAGATTCAGAGAAAGCGATAAAATGAAAAAAATAACAAGTAAAGTCAAAAGCTGATCCGTATCGTCCATTTTCCAGCTGATCGTTTCCTGAGGATCATCTTGAGACACGAGAGATTGGCGGCCGGATTCCCCAGCACGACACTTAGGGGCCGGATTGCTGTGTAAATCGGAGGGGAGATGGACCTTAGTGGCTTCTGGGTGTTTGTGGTCGCGGTAGATAGATAAGAGAGAGAGGGAGAGGGAGGAGGGAAGGAGGAGGAGATAGAGAGGGAAAGGAGAGGAGAGGGAGAAGGAGACACAACACACACACACACACACACCACACACACACACATCACACACACACACACACACAACACACACACACACACACACACACACACACACACACACACACACACACACACACACACACACACACACACACACACACACACACACACACACACACACACTGTGTTTACGCTATGTATGCACTCACCTACTTCCTTTCTCTGCCGTGTGTACATCCATCCACGAACTTACTTACAAGTATTTATACGTGTACACATGAGCTAAAAAACGTACATGTACACTAGCCCAAGTATGACGCACACAGGGTAGGGTCGGGGGCTTAACGCAAGATCCAGGTGTCGGGGGTGGATCCAATTCCCCCCGCCCCCCCTTCTTTTCACCCTATCAGAACCCCTCTTCCACCCACCCACACCACCCCTCCACC
The DNA here is from genome assembly GCF_003789085.1 of Penaeus vannamei. NCBI lineage: Eukaryota > Metazoa > Arthropoda > Malacostraca > Decapoda > Penaeidae > Penaeus > Penaeus vannamei. Next base: position 142,150 of record NW_020872825.1, on the reverse strand, counting down.
TTCTTCCCCTCTTCCTCTCCTCCTTCCTTCCCCACCCTTTTCCCCTTCCTTCCTTCCCTCTTTCCCCTCCTTCTTCCCTCCTTTCACCCCCCTTCCCCTCCCCCCCACCATCGTGCGCTTCCTTCTTTCCTCTTTCCCCTTCCTTCCTTCCCTCTTTCCCCTCCTCCTTCCCCCTTTCCCCCCCTTCTTCCCTCCTTTCCCCTCCTCCTTCCCTCCTTTCCCCCCCTTCCCCCTCCTCCTTCCCTCCTTTCCCCCCCCTTCCCCTCCTTCTTCCCTCCTTTCACCCCCCCTTCCCCTCCCCCCACCATCGTGCGCTTCCTTCGCCCCCCGGCTTAGCTCCAAAGCCTGTTTTCTCTCCTCCTAACTCTGTTCTTTTTTGACTTTCCCGTCTTTTTTTTTTTCTTTTTTTTTGGGGGGGGAGGGGGGTCTGTCTTTATTTATTGTTTTTTTTAAGAAGGTTTGTTCTTTTTTTTTTTTTTCTTTTTTTTTTTTTTTTTCTTTTTTTCTGTTCTCTTGTCTTCCTTCTCATCTATTTTCGTCTTTCTTCTGTTCTTTTCTTTCGTTTTTTTTTTTTTTTTTTGCACTCGCTTTCCCTTCGCTTCTTTCTTTGTCTTCTCTGTCTTTGTTCTTTTTTTTATGTCGTCCTTTGTTTCCTTAATGGTTCTTTCTTTCTATGTTTTCCATGTTCTCTTTTTTATCTCTTTTGCTTTATTAAAAGATCAGGTTTTTATTCTTCTTTTCATCATCTCACTTTGTTCTTGTTCCTCTGTTTTCTTTTTCTTTTTTTTCACCTTAATTTTTCTCTTCTTTTTTCAATTTGTTTTGGAAGCCGTTTCAAAATCCATCCCGGATGTGGTACTTGTCTAATATTTTTTTTTTTAGTCTGTTATTCTGTCTCTTCTCTCTCTCTCTCTCTCTCTCTCTCTCTCTCTCTCTCTCTCTCTCTCTCTCTCTCTCTCTCTCTCTCTCTCTCTCTCTCTCTCTCTCTCTCTCTCTCTCTCTCTCTCTCTCTCTCTCTCTCTCTCTCTCTCTCTCTCTCTCTCTCCTCTCTCTCTCTCTCCTCTCTCTCCCTCTCTCCTCTCTCTCTCCCTCCCTCCCTCCCTCCCAACTTCCCACACCACTCTCTCCTTCCCTCCCTCCCTCTCTCTCCCTTTCCTTCTTTCCCTCTCCTCCCCATATCACCTCTCTCTTCCCCCCCCCTTCCTGTTGCATTCTCTTCTGTATTCTTCTGTTTCTCTCCATCATCATTTTCTCAACATCTCTTTTTTCAGCTTCCCTTCTTCCATGACCTCTGCTGACCTCTCATGACCTCCCCGGGAACGAGCGAATTCTCGGCCTCCTGACCCTCGCGATAGTCCGACTGATGGGGGCATTTCCTGAGATGGAGACGCCCCCTCCCTCCCCCCCTTCCCCCCTTCCCCCCCATCTGCCCTCTTCATCCTCGACTTATCCCTCGCTTTCTCTCTGTCTCTTCTTTCCTCTCTTTCGATGCGTGGTCATTTGTTGATCGCGTTTTGTTTTCGATTTATCTCTCTCTCTGTCTTTCATCTTCTCTCTGTCTCTGTCTCTTCTTCTTCTGTCTGTTCTGTCTGTCTTCTTCTCTTCTGTCTGTCTCTCTCTCTCTCTCTCTCTCTCTCTCTCTCTCTCTCTCTCTCTCTTCTCTCTCTCTCTCTCTCTCTCTCTCTCTCTCTCTCTCTCTCTCTTCTCTCTTTATCTCTCTCTCTCTCTCTCTCTCTCTCTCTCTCTCTCTCTCTCTCCTCTCTCTCTCTCTCTCCCTCCCTCCCCTCCCTCCCTCCCTCCCTCCCTCTCCCTCCCTCCCTCCCTCCTCCCTCCCTCCCTCCCTCCCCCTCCCTCCCTCTCCCTCCCTCTCTGTGTGTGTGTGTGTGGGTGTACGTATGTATGTATGTATGTATGTATGCATAGCACATCCCTCTCCCCTTTCCTCAGTCCCATTTCTTTTAAATCCGATTTCCTTCGTGATTATCCTCTGTTTTTTCCTTTAATTTTATTTCCCTCCCCTCGTCCACCCTCGCCGGCTCCTGTAGTAGAGTCTCCCTTGCCGTGTCAGTCTTTTCTCTCTTCGTTTCTCTCTCACTCTTATCTCTCTCTCTCTCTCTCTCTCTCTCTCTCTCTCTCTCTCTCTCTCTCTCTCTCTCTCTCTCTCTCTCTCTCTCTCTCTCTCTCTCTCTCTTCTCTCTCTCTCTCTCTCTCTCTCTCTCGCTCTGTGTGTGTGTGTGTGTTCTTTTCTTTCTCTCTCTCTCTCCTTCTTTCTCTTTTCTCTCTCTCTCCCCTCTCACTCTATCTCTTCTCTCTCACTCTCGCACGCACACACGCACACCAACGCACACAGACACACGCCCCTCTTTCCCTTTCTGATTTTTACTAAGTTATTTTTATCATGGTCACCTGGCGTCCCCCTCTTGGTATTCGCTTGCTTGTGTAAATTCCACTTTTATTGTATTCTCTTACTGTGTCTGTTTAGTTGATTTCTCTCCCTCTTCTCTGTTGATTTTTTCTCTTTCTCTCTCTCTCTCCTCTCCTCTCTCTGATCTTTCTCCTGTTCTTCTCCTTCCCACCTTCGCCTCTCCCCTTGCTTCCACCTCCATCCCTCCTTTCCTCCCTCTCCTTCTTCTTTCGTCTCCTCCTTCCTCCTCCTCCTCCCTCCCTTCCTCCCTCCTACTTCTCAGTTTCCATCCCCTCTTCCTCCTCCTCCCCTCCCCTCCTCTCCTCCTCCTCCTCCTCCCTTCCTCCCTCCTCCTCCTACCTTCCTCCCTCAGTTTCCCTCCCTCTTCCTCCTCCCCTCCCATCCTCCTCCTACTTCCTTCCTCCCTCCTACCTCTCCTCAGTTTCCATCCCCGTCTGGGTCTCCTGGGGGAAGTATTTGCCTGGGAGACTCCCTCGTCTGTCCGTTCGCCCGATGTCAGTTTAGACGTTTCTGGATACGACTTTGGGGGCAGGGAAGAAAACGTTTCCCCGCTTGTGAAATGCAAACGTTTTTTTTTATTTTATTATTTTATTTTTTGTTTATTTATTTATTTTTTATTTTTTTTTATTCTCATATTTTATTTCGAGTCCTCCTTCTCCTTTATTTTTTTTATTCTTATATTTTATTTCGAGTTCTCCTTCTCCTTTATTTTTTTTAATTCTCATATTTTATTTCGAGTCGTATTTTTCTTTTCTGTTTTTTTCGGTGATTTTTGTTTTTCAATTCTCATTTTTGTTTTGTTTTATTTATTGATGTTGTGATTGAATATGGTGATTCGATGCAAAATTATCGTATTGGTGTCAGTAATAACAATAGCCTTATGATATGATGATGATAATGATAATATGAACAGTATTTCATTTACAATCGTGATGATGAGAGAAGTCAAAATAGTAATATATTTATTTTTATCAGAATTAATATTATCATCATTATCATTTATTTAATTATATTTCTGCCAACGCATGGCATAAAAAAGGCCCATTAAAAACTCTCATTAGAGCCAGTCTTTTATTTTGTGTGAATATTCTCAATGCAGCCTTTCTGATTTGGCTAATATTCGCGGATGATAAAAGAGGAGAATGAACAGAAAACCTTTAGCGGTTTCATTTGTGCTGAGCTTGGAACTTTCCAGATGATGAGGTGGTCGCGTGAATCTCTCTTGTTCAGTTTCCTTCTCTTTTCGGTTTCTCTCTCTTCTCTCTCTCTCTCTCTCTGTCTGTCTCTCTGTCTCTCTCTCTCTCTCTCTCTCTCTCTCTCTCTCTCTCTCTCTCTCTCTCTCTCTCTCTCTCTTCTCTCTCTCTCTCTCTCTCTCTCTCCCTCCCTCTCCCTCCCTCTCTCTCTTTTTCTCTGTCTGTTTGTCTGTCTGTCTTCCTATCTCGCGCATGCTGGCCAGAATGTCTGTACACGTCTATCTCTTATCTATGTATCTAACTCCCTTCTCCCTTTTCTCTTCTCTCTGCTATCCATTTCATTTATCTTCTTTCCATTTCGGTGCCTCCCTCTCTCTCTCCATTTCTTTGTACTTTCTCATCCCAGTTCGCCTTCCCCGTTATCTGTCTTCCTTCCGCAATCTCCTTCTTTCACCCCATCTTCGTAATGCTTCCTCGTCTCATTTTTCTCTGGAGTTCGTTTCCTTACCCCTCTCTCTGCTATTCTTTTCCCTTTACACGCATTCTCTACTGTTGTCTTCACACTCTTCTTCATTTTGGTTCACCCGGTTGTTGGTTGGTTTTCCTTATTCTTATCTTGTTGCTCTCTATGTCTCTCTCTCTCTCTCTCTCTCTCTCTCTCTCTCTCTCTCTCTCTCTCTCTCTCTCTCTCTCTCTCTCTCTCTCTCTCTCTCTCTCTCTTTCATCCCATATATCTCATACATACTCTCTCTCTCTCTCTCTCTCTCTCTTTATCTATCTGTATATATCGCCCTGTCTACCTCCCCTACGTATTCTCTTTCACTCTCCCACTTTCTGTAGAGGAAAGACCTTTCCTGTTCGTCCCACGGGTGTATTGCAGGGAGAAGGGGGTCGAAAAGTGAAGATCATGAGGTGGAATAGAGCTATGAGCGAGGGAAAAGGGGAAAGAGGGAGATTGTGAGGGGAAAAGGGCGGTGAAGGGAGTGAGGGGAGTCGAAATGGGCGGGTGAAGGGAATGGATTTATGCTTTATGGTGGCAGCGGTGGGATCCCCTCGGGAGAGCGAAGTAGGGGGTGCGGGAGAGGTGAAAAGGAGAAAATAGGGAGAGGGAATGGGAGTTATGGTATGGGGCCGAGGGAAGAAAGTCAAGAATAGGAGATAATGGGAATAGAGGTAAATGAAGGGGGGGAGGGGTCGATAAAGGGGAAGAAATATGGAGAGAAGAAATGAGTGTTAAGATTTAGAGAGAGAACAAACGCGCCCAAATAACAATAGAAGATAATAAACAGAAAGAAGATAAATGTAGGAAACCCAATACAGACTGTTGGAATAGAGAGAGAGAAAAAAAAAGATGCAGTCGAACCTCCTCCCTTCCTCCCTCCCTCTCTTCCACACACACAAAAAAAGAGAAAGAAGATTACTGTTGCAAGATAAGAAAAGTAATGTCGGCGGAAATTGAATAAACACGAGGGAAAATTGAAACGAGAAAAGATAGGGAAGCCGCATGGCAAGGAAACAAGAACATACAAATATTGGATCAAGATTTCGCAGCTGTTTAAAGAAATTGAAGAAGGAAAGAAAGTAAAAGTTGGGAAAAACGAGCGAAAGAAAGAGGAGAGGAATAGTCTGGGATAAACGAAGATGTAATTTAAATGGGAGAAAGAAGGGAATTACGATGAATGAAGCGAGAAGAAGAGAGAGAGAGAGTGAGAAAAAAAAATATAGAGACACATTTCTAGGATGTCGGAAGGGGAGATGGAAATGGACCTTAGAAGGGGAATCAAGAATAAGAGAAATAGAAGGAAGGATTAAAAGGAGAAGGAGAGAGAGGGAGAAAGAGAGAAAGAGTAAGAAAGCGGGGAAGAGGAAAGGTAAGAGAAGGGGAAGGAAGAAAGGATAAGAAAGGTAGAAAGAAAAAAAAGAGAAAGAAAAGAGTGAAAGAGAAAGGAAGAGAGACTGAAAGAGAAAGAAAGGCAAAGAGAAACAGAAACAGAGAGAGAGAATGAAAATTAGAATAAATAAGTAAGAAAAGCAGGAGAAGAGAGGGGAGAGGAGCAAGAGAATGAAAGACGAAAGGTATGCGAGGGGAAAAAGGGATAAAGGTTGGGAGAGGGAAGGGGGAGGGGGGGAGAGAGAGGAAGTGAAATATGACAAAAGAATGAGGTATAAATGGCATGAAGAGCGAGGGGGAAAGGGGAAATGAGAAGGAGAAATTGAGTAATTAATAACAAGAGACGAAAAGAACACAGGGGAACGAGTGAGACATTAATGCTAAAGTAGACACTAAAGGGAGGTCGATGGAAAATTAGAGATAAAAGGAAGGGGAAAATAAAGAAAAGGATAAAAGGGAGAATAAGGGGAAATCAACGTCCCGGGGAATTAGCGAAGGGTGGGAGGAAAGGAATTAGATAGCACACGTGGAATAACGATCAGGGGAGAGGAGGGGAGGGTGGGAGAGGTGGGGAGGAGAGGTGGGTAAGGAAGGAGGGAGGGTGGGGAGAGGAGGAGAGAGGAGGGGAGGGTGGGAGAGGTGGGTAGGAGAGGAGGAGGGGAGGGTGGGGAGGGGAGGAGGAGTGGGTAGGGAGGAGGAGGGAGGAGAGGTGGGGGAGAGGAAGAGGGGAGGTTGAGGAGGAGGGAAGGAGGGGGTGGCTAGGGAGAGGAGGGGAGGTTGGGAGAGGAGGGGAGGAGTGGGTAGAGGAGGAGGGAGAGGAAAGAGGAGGAGAAAGGGGGAGGTTGGAAAGTGGGGGAGAGAGAGGAGGTGTGTTGGGGAGAGGAGGAAGAGGGAATTTTGGGAAGAACAGGAGGAAAAGGAGGAGGAGGAGAAGAAGAGAAATTAGGAGGAGGAGTGTAGAGGCTTAAAAAAAAAGATGGTGGGGGAGAGGGGAGAGCGGGAGGGATGGGAGAGGGGAGGGATGGGGAGGGGAGACGGGGGGGGGGATGGAGGAAGACACTCTTAATTGCATTGTTCCTCATGAGGCTACGGAGGGCCTCTTGTTCCTCCTCCTTGTTCCTCTTCGCTGGGACATCGCCGGAAGTGCCAGCCGCAGGTGCCAGGGCCATTAACAAGTGGCTTTGTGTCACCGGGGCGCCGGGCTTCTGTCTGCCTGTCTTCTCTCTCTCTCTCTGTTTCTTTCTCTCTTTTGCTCTCTCTCTTATTCTTTCTCTCTCTCTTTCTTTCTCTTTCCTGCTCTCTCGCTCTCTTTCTTCTTTCCTCTCTTCTTCTTATTCTTTCTCTTTCTTGCTCTTTCTAATTCTTTCTCTCTCTCTCTCTCTCTCTCTCTCTCTCTCTCTCTCTCTCTCTCTCTCTCTCTCTCTCTCCTCTCTCTCTCTCTCTTCTCTCTCTCTCTCTCCTCATCTCTCTCTCTCTCTCCCTCTCTCATCCCTCTCTCTCCCTCTCTCTCCCTCACCACATCTCTCTCTCTCTCTCTCCCTCACCCTCATCTTCTTCCTCATCTCCCTCTCCCTCTCTTCCTCATTCTCCTCTCCTCTTCTCATTTTCCTTCCTCTCTCCCTCTCCCTCTCTCAAGGGCGATGTCGGAAGTCGCAGAACTTTTTGATGAATGACTCTCGGGGGGTCTTCAAGGTGGCGTTCGGCGCTGCGATTGGGGCCTCGGGAGAGAGAGAGGAAGAGGAGGAGGGAGATGGAGAGGAAGAAGAAGAGAGGAGGAGGAGGGGAGGGAGGGAAGAAGAAGGAGAGGAGGAGGTGGAGAGGGGGAGTGGGTGGCTCAAGAGAGAGAGGAAGAGGAGGAGGGAGATGGAGAGGAAGAAGAAGAAGAGAAGGAGGAGGTGGAGGAGGGGGAGGGGGAGGAGGGTGGGGAGGTGGAGGTGGAGGGGGAGGAGGAGGTGGAGGAGGAGGGGGAGGGGGAGGTGGTGGTGGGAGGGGGAGGTGGAGGTGGAGTGGAGGGGGGAAAAGGGGAGGAGGTGGGAAACGGGGAGGAGAAGAAGAAGAAAGAGGAAAAGGGGGATAGGGAGGAGAAGGGGGGAGAGGAGGATTAGGTGGAGATAAGTGAGGAAAGGGAGGAAAAAAGAAGAGGAAGGAAAGAATTGAAGAAGAAAAAGAAAAGAAGAGTAAGAAAAACAAGAAGAAAAAAATAAAGAAGAAGAGAAAGAGAAAGACAAAAAAAAAAAAAAAAAAAAAAAAATTAGAAGCCTGAGGAGGAGGATAAGAAAAGAAAAACATTCAAGCACATCTTATTTCCCAGCGTGCGTGCGTGCGTTCGTTCGTGCGCGCGTGTACGTACGCACTCGCACACACAAGACTCTCCTCTCTCGGCTGCCTGATGCTGCTTGCTTCTCCCTCGAGATAATTACCAACCCACATCCTTTAGGCTTAGGGGGAGGGGTGGGGGTGGGGGAAAGGGGTGGGGTGGAAGGGGGGGAGAGGAGGGGAATGGGGGGAGGGGGAGGGGAAAGGAGGAGTTGGGAGGAGGGGGGAATGAGGAGGTTGGGATGAGGGAGGGGAAATGGGGGTGGTTGGGATGAGGGGGGAGGGGAATGGATATTGGGGTTGGGGGGGGAGGGGAATGGGGTGGTTGGGGGGAGGGGGAGGGAATGGGGGGGTTGGGGAGGGAATGAGGGTGGTTGGGGTGGGTGTTGGGAAGGAAAAAGGAGGTGGTTGGAATGAGGGGGAAGGGGATAGGGGTGGTTGGGATGAGGTGAAGGGGAATAGGAGAGGTTGGGGTTGGGGGAGAGAATGGGGGTGCTGGGGGTTGGGGGAGGGGGAGGGGAATGATTGGGGGAGGGGAATGGGGGTGCTTCTGGGTTGGGGGAGGGGAATGGGGGTGCTTCTGGGTGAGGGGACAAGGAGGGAAGGGAAGCGAAGGAGAGGAGGGATAGGGGACGGGGGGGGGGGTTACAGAAGTGTAGTGGCATATTGTGGTTTAAGGCTCGGCATTCACCAGGAGGGCCGGCCAGATTTCCCGTGGGGTTCTTGCCTCCTCTCTGGACCCGGGTGGTTTATTCTTGGGGGGGGGGGAGGGGGGGTAGGGGGAGGGGGGGTTGAGGTGGGGTGGTGGGGGTTAGGGGTTGAGGTGGGGGTGGTTGGGGGGTTGAGGTGGGGTGGTGGGGGTTGGTTGGGTGGTGGTGGGGTTAGGGGGTTGAGGGGGTGGTGGGGGTGGGGGTTAAGTGGGGTGGTGGGGTTGGGGGGTTGAGGTGGGAGGGGGATGGGTAGGAGAGGGGTAGGGCATGACATTATATGATGCAGACGCGTTTGTTACAGTGCTTGTGGTGTGTGTGTGTGTTGTGTGGTGTGTGTGTGTGTGTGTGTGTGTGTGTTGTGTGTGTGTGTGTGTGTGTGTACGTGTGTGTAGTGCCTATCCATCTTCCTGTCTGCCTGGGTGCTCATGCCTGCATTTGTATATTTATTTATTAATCTGTCAGTGCCATTGCAACAATAATACCCCTCACCCACCCCCCCTCCCCTCCCCGTGAACAAAAGAACTCGCTCTCGAGATCAAAGTTTCCGCGTATTTTTTTTTTTTTTTTTTTTTTTTTTTTTTTTTTAAGGATTTCTATTATGCAGAGTCTCCAGGTGACTCGACCCCTTAAACATCACGTTTAATTAACATCTTCCCTTGAACAATAGCATCCGATCCTCTGGTATTGTGCCTCGGTCGTTTATGTTGCATCAGCTGGGTTGGTGTGTTTTCTTTTTCTTTTTTTTTAGGGGTTTTATTAAACAGGAGGGGGGGGGGGGAGAGGGAGAGGGAGAGGAGAGGAAGAGGAAGAGGGAAGGAGAGGTGAGGTAGGAGGAGGAGAAGAGGAGAGGGTAGGAGAGGAGAGGGTAGGAGAGAGAGGGGGAAGGAGAGGTTGAGGGGGAGAGGGTAGAGAGAGAGAGAGGGAAGAAAGAAAGAGGAGAGGAAAGAGAGAAGTGAGAGGTAGGAGAGGGAGAGAGAGAGAGATGCAAAGGGAAATCTCTGTCTCTCTCTCCCTATCTATCTATCTGTCTACCTTCCCTCCCCCCCTCTCCCCTCACCCTCTCCCACTATCACCCCTCTCCCCCACTCACTCTGCCTCTCCTCCTTTCCCCCCCCCCCTCTCCCTACCTGTTGCCGGGGGACCACTGACAGTCAGAGTAAAGTAGGAAACCAGTTTATTGGGAGACTTGTTGAATGCGGTGTGTGTGGGAGTGTGGTCCTGTAAGGAAACGGGCACTCGTATCTGTTGGGCGAGGCGGATACGTGGAACAGAGGCCGATACGTGGAACAGAGGCCTGATCTGAGAATGTGTTTTATCCTTTTTCGTGTGTGGTGTGTATCTACATACATATTCATACACATAAGCACACAACACACAACACACAAACACACAAGCACACAAGCACACAACAACACAAAAGCACAAGCACACCACCACACACACACAACACACACACACAACAGCACACGCACACACACACACACACAGACACACACACACACACACACACACACACACACACACCACAACACACACACACACACACACACACACACACACACACATGGGGACCCCCCTGAGAAACAATTATCTTCGACGTCCCATAAACAACATTTGTCATGCCTCGTCCCCTTCGTCCTCCTCCTGCCTGTCCGCCTTTTTGTGAGAGGTCGACAGGAGCGGTGTAAAAGCAAAAAGAAAAAAGAAAAAGAAAAAAAAGAATAATAAAAAAAGAAACATGGCTTTCCATCTTCTGGCTGTCCAAAAAAGGGATTGCTTGAATTTGAATGAATCTGGAATATATTTTTTGCTCTCTCTCTCTCTTTTCTCTCTCACTCTCTCTCTCACTCACTCTCTCTCTCTCTCTCTCTCTCTCTCTCTCTCTCTCTCTCTCTCTCTCTCTCTCTCTCTCTCTCTCTCTCTTCTCTCTCTCTCTCCTCCCTCTCCCTCTCTCCCTCTCCCTCCCTCCCTCCTCCCTCCCTCCCTCTCCTCCCTCCACCCCTCTTCCCTCCCCCCTCCCCTCCTCTCCTCTCCTCCCTCCCTCCCTCCCTCCCTCCCTCCTCCTCCCTCTCTCTCCTCTCTCTCTCTCCTCCCTCCCCCTCCCTCTTTTTTCCTCGCCCTGCATCGAGACTGGAATTTTGGAACATTTATCTGGTTGCTGTCAGGACTATTCTAGTCTTTTTGTCATGCTGTATTCTAATGAGAGGAAGAGGGAGAAGAGGAGGAGAGGGGAGGGGAAGAGGAGGAGAGAGAGAGGAGAAGAGAGGGGAGGGAAGGGGAAAGGAGGAGAGGAGATGGAGAAGGAGAGGGAGAGAGGGAAAGGGGAAAAAGGAGGAGAGCGAGAAGGAAAAGGAAAGGGAAAGGGAAGGAGGAGAAGTTATAGGAGAGGAAAGGAAAAGGGAAAAGGAGGAGAGGAGAGGGAGAAGGAGAGGGAAAGGGAAAAGGAGGAGAGCGAGAGGGAGAGGAAGGAAAAGGAGGAGAGCGAGAGGGAGTGGAGAAGGAGAGGGAGAGGGAAAGGGAAAAGAGGAGAGAGAGGGAGAGGGAGAAGGAAGAGGGAGACAAAGAGACACAAAGCGAAGAATAAGACAATGGCAGAGACAAACAGACAGACAGATAATAAAGAGAAGAAAAGCCACACTCCACGATCATTTTTTTCTCCTCCGCTGCAAGTTGACGCGCAACACCATTGTTGAAATGATGCTTTGTTTACGATTGCAACATCCCCTTGTCTTCTACCCTTAAAGTGATGAATGGAGGAAGAACTTATGGCTGTTTTTGTTGTTGTCATTGTCGTTGTTGTTGTTGTCTTTGTTCATCTCGTTCTCTCTCTCCCTTTTATTTATTTATTTTTTGAGAAAGGAGAAATAGAAGTTGAGGAGAAGGAGAAAAGAGGAAGGGGAAAAAGATAGAGAAAAATAGAAGAGGAAGAAAAAAAATAGAAAGAATAAAACGATTGGGAGAGAGGAGAAGAGAGAGAGAGAGAAGAGAGAGAAGAGAGAGAGAGAGAGAGAGAGAGAGAGAGAGAGAGAGAGAGAGAGAGAGAGAGAGAGAGAGAGAGAGAGAGAGAGAGAGAGAGAGAGAGAGGAGGCGAAGGGAGAGATACTAAAAAGACTTGGGTGTGTGCCAGTTGTGACGTCATTAATTTCGGTCCGTTAGAGCAACTGGTGGTAAGGTGGACGGTTCGCTGCCTCGGTTGCTTGTTCCCATTTTTATGATTTTTTTTTTAGGTTGTTTCTTTTTGTTTTGCCTTTCTCTTGTTTTCTTTTGGTGTGTATTCTTCTTTGGTCTTGCCCCTTTTTATTTTTTTTTCTTGTGTCTCTTTGTCTTCTCTTTTCTTTTTCTTCTATTTTCTCTTTTGTTTCGCCTTTCTTCGCGTATTCTCTACGCTTCTCTTCACTCCTCTTCTTTTCTTTTCTCTTCTCTTCTCTTCTCTTCTCTTCATTATTACCATCATCATGCGATATTTATTCCATAATTATCCACCCATTGTTTCTGCTCCCCCTTCTTCCCGTCTTTTAATCGGTATGCGCACCTTCTTCCCTCCTTCGCACTCTCTACCTGTTCCCCTCCTTCGTCTCCGTTTATGGATTTCTCTTTCTTCTCCCAAGTCTTGTT
>NW_020872825.1:90000-107500 GCF_003789085.1 Penaeus vannamei | reverse complement strand
AAGAGACGGGAAAAGGAGAAAGTAATGGTGGAGAAAAGAGAGGAAAGGAATAGGAAGAGAAATAGGAAAAAGAGGAAGTGGAAAAAAGACAACAAAGAACAGAAAATCAAAACAACAGAAACTAAAAACACAAAAAATAAAATTACTAAAAAAAACAACAACAACCAGACCCAAATAGAACACGCGGGCTGCGAAGGGATTTAAGCTCGTTTCCCGCCTCATTTCTCGCGTCTCCTTTTATTTTCCCGCCAGACGCGCGCGCGAGAACGAACGGCGACCACGGGCCTAAAAAAAAAAATAATTCTCGAACATAATAGGGCCGCGAGTTGCCCGCACCATTACAGGCCGATAAAACTACAGTGGTTTATGAAATGAAAGTGGTTTTACAAGTGATTTTTTTTTTTTACCCAGGTTGTGCTTTTTTTTTTGGGGGGGAGGGGGAGACCATTCCTTTTATGGTTACGGATACGGTTGAATACACTCATGGCATGGGCGCGACCTGTTCCCCAAGAAGTTAAATGCATAAATGTATACATACATGCATGCACACACACACACACACACACACACACACATACACATACACACACACACACACACACACACACATACACACAAGGCCTCATATGGGTATTACTTCACTAAAAAAAAACAATAACGTACGATTTTGTAAGTTTCCACTACCTGTTTACACCCACAATCATTTAAACCATAAATATATAATACAGTAAAATCCCACATGCAACCACTGACATATGCAAATCAACGGAAAATCAGGCCTCCCATCGAAACCGCAAAGGCAAGGAAATGACACCCCGGTCCGACCCCCCCCCCTCGCACGATCGGCCGCTGCGGACGGGCGGTCGGGGCGAGCCAAGCGTCGTCGCCCGCCCGCGCTCGTAACCCCCCCCCCCCCCTCCCCGCAAGCGGCGATTCGCGACCGCCGTTTCCCCGGCAGTAGTTAAAGGGCAGAGACTCCGCGCGGGAGCGAAGCCTCGCCGCCGACGCGCTAACTAACAGGTCGCGGTAATTGGCCTCCGCTGTAGTTTATATTGACCGGCGTCCGCTGTAACGGGGCCGCCGAGCGCCTTAGCGGGGTCCGTGACGTCACAGGGGGAGCGAGAAATGACTCACTCGCGCGGGTGTCATCTGGCCAACTTTTATAACGGCATTATCCGACCCCGCTCCAAGAGCCTTCGCGGCTCCCCGCTTACGCACTTATCTATTTCCGATCTATATTCTCAAGCAGCGGCGAGAAACGGAGAGAATCGGAGATGGAAGAAAATCGCACGAAATACTGAAGATATATCTGAGCTCGATCGAGATAAGAAAAAATGTATCACCTCTGAATAATGATAAAAAAATAGTTCTTGCTTCATCTCCTCGCACAAACAGGTCCAGCCGTCGGTGACTACTGGAAGTGAGAGGAAAAGGAAAGAGAGAGGAGAGAGAAGGGATTCTAAAGAGAAAGAGAGAGGGGGAAAGGAGAAGAGAAAGGTGGGATTAGAGACAGAAAACCGAAGAGAGAGAAAAAAAACAGAACAGAGAAGGGAAACGGAGTAGGTGCTAAAGAGCCAAGGAAGGGGAAAAGAGGGAGTGAGGGAAGGGTACAAAATACCCTCTTCCCCCCACCCCACCCCCACCCCCACCCCCATACCCTACCTGGCCCACTCCCACCTTCACACCACCACGTGCCACCAACAGATGTGACCCCCCTACCCACCCTAACCCCCGCGGCCCCCCCCCGCCAACCGCCAACAGAGAGGCACAAGGATAGGTCAAGGAGCCGTCACGTGACCCGTGAATATTCATAGCTTCTCTCGACCCGAAAATGGCAGGGAGGGAGAGTGTGGGGGGGGGGGTGAGGTATGGTATGGAAGGAGGGAAGAGAGAGAGGGAGTGGTAGATGGGAAGGGAGATAAAGGGGGGAGTTGCAGGAAGTGGTCACTCAGAGCGCGGAAGTAGAGGAAGAGAGACACGGAAGGTAAGGTTGAAAGCAGAAACGGAAAGAGAGGGAGGGAGGGAAAGGAACGAGGGAAAGAGGGAGAAAGGAAGAATGGGGTGAAGGAGAGAGGGTAAGAAGGAGAGAGGAAATGAAGGAGAGATGAAAGAGAGAGACAGACAAATAGATAGACAGACAGAGACAGAGAGAAACAGTCAAATAGACAGACAGAGAAAGAGAAAGAAAGAGAAAGAGAAAGAAAGAAAAAGAGAGAGAGACGAGACCCGTGCGGTGGGACAGGAGAGGAAATGAGTCGGAATGAGGAGACAAGAGCCTGATTGGACACCAGCTGTGAGTAAGAGGGACGGGAGAAGAGAGGAAGAGGGAGAGAGGGGAATAAATGGCAGACAGATTAGATGAAGAGATAACAAGCCGGTTACCCTATCACTGAATGGAAGAGGGGAGAGAGGGATAGGGAAGAATGAGAGAGAGGAAAGGGGGAAGTGGGCAAAAGGGGATAGTGAAGGAGAGGGAAATAAGGAAAAGAAAGGGGGAGTTAAGAGGGGAGTGGAGAAGCAGAGGATAACGGAAAGAAGGGGAAAAGGAAAAGGGGTAATGGACAGAGAAGATAGGAGAGGAAGACGGAAAGGGGATAAAGAAGAAGAGGAAAACGAGAAGAAGACGGCGAAGGAGAGGAAGACAGGAAGGGAATGGAAAAGTAGAAAGAGAGAGGGGGGGAAGCGAGAAGGGGAGACGAGGGAAGCGAGAAAGGGAAGAAAGAGAGAGAGAGGGAGCGAGAAGGGGAGAAAGAACGAGAGAGAGAGAGAGAGAGAAAGAAAAAAGAAGAGGGAAGCGAGAAGGGGTGATAGGGGCGGAGAGAAGGGGGTGGGAGGGGGGGCGGGGGGCGTAATCCGATCTGAAAGCCCATGATTGCCATTAATTGATTCCTGAATTCATTAACGCGGAGTTTCAGATTCCCAGATTCAGCCGCGTGACCCCAGTGGCTGTTGTTGTTGTTGTTGTTGTTGTTTACCATTTCATTTTTACCCGAAGCACTAATGTCCACGGCTTTCTAAATCTATTATCGGTGAGAAATTAAATTGGGTCAAGAGTAATTCAAGTCAGCGGTCAAGGGAAGGAGAGAATAAACTGGATAAAGGAGATGACAGAGAAAAGAGAGAGGGGGGGGAGGGAGGGAGGGAAGAGAGAGAGAGAGAATGGGGAGGGAGGAGAGAGGGGAGGGAGGGAGGGAGGAAGGAGGAAGGGAGGGAGGGAGGGAGGGAGGGAGGGGAGAGAGAGAGAGAGAGAGAGAGAGAGAGAGAGGAGAGAGAGAGGAGAGAGAGAGAGAGAGAGAGAGAGAGAGAGAGAGAGAGAGAGAGAGAGAGAGAGACAGAGAGAGAACAGAAGAGAGAGAGAGAGAGAGACAGAGAGAAGACAGAGAGAGAGGAGAGAGTGAAAGAGAGAGAGGGAGAAGAGGAGAGAGAAGAGAGAGAGAGAGAGAGAGAGAAAACATATATGGGACAGAAAAGAAATGCAATACAATACGATAGAGACATACCGACACGCAGACACGCCTTCACAAATATAAAGAAAGGAGAGAAATAAATAAATAAATAAATAAAAAGAGAGAGAAAAAAGCCGCCCGACGCCCACCTGCCCACAGACCCGCCGGCCCCGTGCAAGCCGCCCGATCCCTAGGCCTCCAAAGACTCCTGATGAGGCTTAATCCCCAGGGCTTAAGCGAAGACCAGATTTTTTTTTATATACATATACTTTCCTTCTAGTTTTCGTTTTATGTTTTTTTTTTTCGTTTTATTCAAGCGATGATATTTAATTTATGAAAAGAAAAACTATTCAGGATTTTTTTTTTTTTTTTTTTTTTTTTTTTTACGGGCTTAAGCGAAGACCAGATATATATATATATATATATATATATAATATATATATATATATATATATATATATATATATATATACATACTCTCCTTCTAGTTTTCGTTTTACGTTTTTTTTTTCGTTTTATTCAAGCGATGGCATTTAATTCCTGAAAAGAAAACCTATTCAGGATTATCTTTTTAACGGGCTAAGGTTTTTTATTCATATACTTTCCTTCTAGTTTTCGCTTTATCTATTTTTTTCGTTTTATTCAAGCGATGATATTTAATTTATGAAAAGAAAAACTATTCAGGATTTTTTAATAGGCTTAGGACGAATATTCATACCAGGTTTTTTTTTATTTATATACTCCTTCTAGCTTTCGTTTCATTTTTTTTTTTCGTTATTCGAGCGATGAATTTAATTTAAGAAAAGAAAACTATTCAGGATTTTTTTTACGGGCTTAAGCGAAGACCAGATTTTTTTTTGTAGACATATACTTTCCTTCTAGTGTTCGTTTTACGTTTTTTTTTTCCTTTTCATTCGAGCGATGACATTTATTCAGGATTTTTTTAAGGGCCTTAGGACGAATATCATACCAGGTTTTTTTTATTCATATACTTTCCTTCTAGTTTTCGCTTTATCTATTTTTTTCGTTTTATTCAAGCGATGATATTTAATTCATGAAAAGAAAACCTATTCAGGATTATCTTTTTAACTTAGGCTTAGGACGAATATAATTCCAGTTTTTTTATTATTCACATACTTTCCTTCTAGTTTTCGCTTTATTTTTTTTTCGTTTTTATTCAAGCGAGGATATTTAATTTAAGAAAAGAAAAACTATTAAGGATTTTTTTAACGGGCTTAGGACGAATATCATCCCAGTTTTTTTTAATTTATATACTTTCTAGTTTTCGTTTTACTTTTTATTTGTTTTTATTCGAGCAATGACATTTTATTTAATTAAAAAAAAACTATCCAGAATTTTTTCAACTGTTGGAAAGAGGTTTAAATTCCTGCTTAGGCCTATGGGGATTTTAAATTCAGGCCTTCTCACTTGTGCAATTTCAACCTCATTTTGGCACGGGTTTTAGGCCTAGTCCATCCGCCATATGGGACTAACGGCAAACTGACCTATAAATACTCTTTTATTTTCAATTGCAAAATGCAGACCCCAATGGATTTCGAGAACTTATCGGATTACCTTGCAACCAAAAATCAAGGAGATGAAGGCGATGATGATAAAAACACGATGATAAAAACAACTGATGATAAATAAAGATGATAAATACAGCAACAACAATTCGTCAATAACTGATAATAAATATGGTCAATAACTAATAATAAATATGGTGTAATTAACTGATGATAAATACAGCAACAACGATGATAAAGATAGTATCAATAACAAGATAAAAAAAAACGAAACTAATCACAACACGAAACAAAATAAAAACGAAACTATGATCACAACACAATCCACACAGCAAGTCCACAACACCCCCCCTCCATGTCACTCGAGCCCAGAGGACAAGCAAAACCCAAACTGGCACCGCAAAAACGACTTGGCTCACACCCCGCCTTCGCCTCGCTTGCCCCGCCGTGGCACCCCCGCCGTGGCACCCCCGCCGCTCCATCCCACTGGCACTCCTCGACGACCGCCCTTTAATGAGTGCCAACGCAGGTCCTCCGTCACGCCAGAACGACACGTACCGCTGACTTAAATAGGTGTCCAAGTGTCACTGGCATGTGTAATGAGGTTGCGAGTTGCCCAATTTCTTATTATATTTTAACTGATTTTTTTTTCTTTTTTTTCGGTTGAGGGGTGTAATATTTTCACTAAAATCATTTTTTTTTCTTTTTTTTCTTACGGTTGAGGGGGGTTGGGGCGTTGGTTGTCCATGGAGGGGGGGGCGGTATGATAATATTTACAGTTAAGATGTGGCGTAATGTGGCGTGGGATTGCTATTAAGTCCTTTTTATGGCCATTTTACATAGGTAAATAGACCTTTTCGTTTAGAGTTCTGAGAAAAAGAAAAGGAAAAAAAAAAAAAAAAAATCCTCGCATTGCTGCAACAACTGTGCAATTCAATGGAACATAAAACTAGAGAAAAGACAATACGACGAGTCGCGGGCCTCACATAAGGTCGTAAACCCCGTCCGCATTGCTCTACATTCTCGCCCACACAGACACCGGAGCGCATACCCTCTTCTTCCCCCCGAGGAAAAGCCTTCGAACTTACACCTCGCTCCCCATCCTCGCCTCTCCCAAGAACCCAAAGGTCGAAAATCCCATCCCAAAAGCCCGGGATGTCCGACCTTCGACACCCGGGACTCGCGACGGGTATGGCATCCTCATCGCCCGCGCCATGAGATTTTTTTTTTTTTTTTTTTTTTTTTAATGGAAGAGTTGAGGTAATGAATGAACATATCGGACAATGACAGATCTATTGTTTGTCTCACGATACTCCCCAATTCCGTGAATCTTTCGTGAAAACCTTCTCCTTCCGCTCAACACGTTTCGTACAAGATTCGCTATAAACCACTCGCATTCTCTGACGTGATTGCTATCTTTGCCACATAGTAAAACTATATATTTTTTCTAAGATACTAACACGGCTATCATTATCTATATCTATGCGTTTATTATACCCACTAAAATATAAGCTCATAATTATCTGACGCCTCATAACAAGGTATACTCGCATCAACAATGCCAGCATCATCATTATCATAAATTATATTGTGCACTAGAAAAAAATAATAATATGCGAAAATCCTGGAAATTCTCATAAAAAAAAATAGCTTTGTACAATTGGCAAGGAATAAGAGGAGGGAGGAGGAGGAGGAGGAGGAGGAAGGAGGAGGAGGAGAAGGAGAACAAGAAGAAAAAGAAAGGAAGAGAAGGAGGAAGAAGAGGAAAAGGGGAAATAGGAGAAGGAAGAGGAAGAGGAGAAGGAATAGGAGGAGAAAGAGAAGGAAGAGGAGAAGGGTGGCGATAAGGAGAAGAAAATGTACGAAGAAGAAAAGAAGAGGGGAAAGAGAGGAAAGAAAATGTTCCCACTCCTTCCCATTACCCTCCCCTCCCCCTCCCTTCGTCCATGAATTTCCCTCGCAAGCAATGCGCTTCCCTTTCCCCTCTCCCCACCCCCTCCTTCGCCGATGAATTTCTCCCCGAAAGCAATAACATATCCCCCCCCTCTCCTCTCCTCCTCCCTCACCTTGCCCCACTCCCCATTCCCCCTTCCCCTCCTCCCTTCTCTCCTTCCCCCTCCCCCATCCCCCTTCCCCTCCTCCCCCTCCATATCCCCCATCCCCCTTCTCCCTTCCCTCCTCCCTCCTCCCCCCCCCTCCCCTCCCCCCTCTCCTGCCTCCGCCACGCCACTCTTCACCCCCTCTTTGACTTCCCAAGTTCGCGCCCGCAGACACTTTCGCCGTCGCCTCTGACACCTCGAAGGGCGGGCGGGCGTGAGGGAAAGACTGGCGGGGGAAAACAGAGGAATTCCCCTTCCTCCTTCCTTTCTTCTCTCTTCTTCTTCTTCTTCTTCTTCTCTTTTCATTCTCTGCTATCATCATCATCATCATTCATCATCATCATCATCATCATCATCTCATCATCATCATCATCATCATCATCATCATCATCATCATCAATCTTTCTTCTTTCTTCTTCTTCTTCTTCTTTCTTCTTCCTCCTCCTCCTCCTCCTCCTCTCCTCTTCTCGGAATCGATTATATCCTTAGTTCTTATTATCTTTTGTTAATCTTGTCTCTCTCGTCTTGGAATGTTTGGTCTCTTTATTGCTTCTTTTTCCCCCTCACTTTCCCTCCTTTCGGCCTTCGCTCTGCCTTTGTCTTTCTCTTTATCTGTCTCTCTCTCTCCCTCTCTCCTTCCCTCCTTCTCTGCCTCCCTCCCTCTGTCCCTCTCCTTCCCTCAACCCCCTTCCTACTCCCCTCCTTCTCCCTACTCCCTCCTTTCCCTTCTCCCCTTCCTCCCCCTCTCTCCCCCCTCCTCCTCCCTCCCCCTCTCTCCCTCCCTCCTCCTTTCTCCTTACTCCCCTCTCTCCTTCCCCACCTTCCCTTCCCTCCCCCTCCCTACTCGCCTACTCCTCCCTCCTCCTCCTCCTCCTTACTCCCCCTCCTCCTCCCTCCTCCCTCCCTCCCCCCTCCCTACTCGCCTACTCCTCCCTAACCACCCTCCTTCTCCCTACTCCCCTCCTCCTCCCTCTCTCCCTCCCTCCCTCCCCCTCCCTACTCCCCTCCTCCTCCCTCTCTCCCTCCCTCCCTCCCCTTCCCCTCCCCTACTCCCCTCCCTCCTCCTCCCTCCCCCACTTTCGAGGAAATCCCGCCATCGACATCCCCCTCCGCGATCAAATCCCCATCCCCATAGGCCCTCCATCCATCACGTTGCCACGCCCACCGCCATAACGACATAACAATGTGGTGACGTCACGCGCTGATGTCAGGCATGAGGTTCGCCATGACAACAGGGTCGCGGCGGGTGACAGCGAGAGAGCAGCGGGGGTTTCGGATACCAAGGTGATGTCACGCGGCATGACGTGAACAAAAAGAACAAATGGACGAAGAATCGGCAAATGAGGAAAGAATGAGAATGTCTGAATGGATATAGTGTCGTAAATATGCACATACGTACACATACACGTACATAAACACACACACACACACACACACACACACACACACACACACACACACACACACACACACACACACACACACACACAACACAAACACACACAAACACACACACACACACACACACACGCACGCACACACAATACCTGCTTATCAAATAACCTTTATGATAAATTCGTTAAAAAATACCGGATATGATTACACGAACTTCTTGGTTCTTTCAAAGCGCACACACTCGGGAAACAGAGTAACAAACCGAACCACAAATAAAAGGAATAACAACAGTATCAACTGAAACAACGAAACAAAATAATAAAGAATAAAAAATATCAACCTCACCAACTACAATACTTTAAAAACAACAACACATTAAAAACAACAAACAAAAGCAGATAAATCAACTGAATAAACTTTATTTACCTCACAAACTACAATACTTTTATTAAAACAACAACATTAAAAAACAACAAATCAACCAACTACAATACAAAACAACACAAAAAAAAACATCAACACAAGAACATAAAAACTAATCAACTGAATAAATTAAACAAAATAACACCTCAACAGACTTTATAAACAACACCTTAAAAAACAATAAATTCAACAGGATAAATCAACTGCTTCTTCTTTTTTTAAATCTATAAACGGCTCTATTACTTTACGAAGGAGAACGCTCGACCACAGAAGACCGTGACTCCTTTCTCGAAGACGCTCGCTCTACTTACTTCATGGAGGAAGGAAGGAGGAAGGAAGAAAGAAGGAAAGAAGGAGGAGGGAAAAGGAAGGAGGAGGAAGAGGAGGGAGGAGGAGGAAAGAAGAGGGAGAAGGAAGGTAGGACGAAGAAAAAAGGAAGGAAGAAGGAGGGAAGAAAGAAAGAGGAGGAAGAGATGGAGAGGAGAACGAAGGAGAAGGTGGAAAAAAATCAAGAAAAGATAAGGTGGAGCATAAGGTGATGGAGTAGAAGAACAAGAAGGAGAATAATAAAAAAAAACGAGAAAGTGGAGATAGGGGGAGGGGAAATAGCACAGAAACTGGGGAACAGTGGAGAGGGAATGAAAGAAAAGAAGATACTGGAAGAGAAAACGGAGAACGAAGGGCAAAGAAAAAGTGATATAAGAGAACTGATAAGCGGGAGGAATAACGGAAGAATGGAACAAAGAAATGGGTGAAAGGAATAACATGAGAGAACGACGAGATGGGGAGGAGGGATAAGGGAAGAGGGAGAGAGTTGATAAATCCGGGAAGAATGAAATACGAAAAGAGGAAGCAGAGAGAAGGGCGAATCTGAAGAACAGCGACGAACAGAGACATAAAGGTGAGATGGTGGAAGGTAAAGAAGAAGAGAAGAGAGAAGAAGAGAGAGAGAGAGAGAGAGAGAGAGAGAGAGAGAGAGAGAGAGAGAGAGAGAGAGAAGAGAAAGAAGAGAGAGAGAGAAAGAGAAGAGAAGAAATAAAGAGAGAAATAAATAAATAAAGAGCGAGATAAAGAAAGAGAGAGAGATAAAGAAAGAAAGCGAGAGATAAAGAAAGAAATAGAGATAGATAGAAAAAAATGACTAAATATACGAGGAAAGGCTACACTCCAAAGGTAAAATTACAAATGAAATGATAAAGAGAGAAAGCGCCGACGAAATGGTGGATGAAAGAATTTCTTAAAAAGACGGCACGACCAAGAAGATTAAAAGAAAACGATGATGAAAGAGTCTTAAAAGAAAGAAGGAAATGAGCGGACATCTCAAAAAAAAACATCATAATAAAAAATAAAAAATAAAAAATAAATAAATAAATAATGAAATAATGAAATAAAAACAAAGAGAAAAAACAAAGTAAAATATATACAATAATGAAAAATAATAATGAAATACAAAGTAAAATATATACAATAATGAAATAAATATATAATGAAATAAAAAGCAAAGAGAAAATCAAAGTAAATATATTACCAAAAATGAAATAAATATATAAGAAAGAAAACAAAGTAAAATATATACAATACTTCAAATCAACAGACAGTCTAATTGGACGATAAATCTGACAGTAAAAAAGCCAAAAAATCAAAACAACCAATAAACAAACAAACCGACAAACAAAAACAAATACAACAATAGACAACCAAAGAAAATTTGGAATAAAACAAAACAACGATAAACAAGACAAATACAATAAAAAACAACCAAAGAAAACAGGGGAATAAAACAAAAGAAAAGCAAGAACATGACCCCAATCGACCGATGACAAGGAAATGGAAAAGACAAGGAGAAGGAAGGGGGGGAAGGGGGGAGAAGGGGAAGGGGAAGAGGGGAAGAGAAAGGGGGGGGGAGGGGAAGGAGGGGGAGAGGGTGGGAGAAAGCAAAGACAAAGCGAAGACAATGAAGAAAATGGGTCAAGAACGAGTGAGTGAGAGAGAGAGAGAGAGAGACAGCGGAGGCATAAGTGAGCGAGAGTACAAAGAAGGGGAAATGCGGGGAGGCGATCGAAGGTGGAGGGGGGGGGGGAGGAGGGGAGGAGGGGAAGAGGGGGAGGCAAGGTTGGAGAAACCGCTTACCTCCTCTACTAAGTGGCCGATCGGCTCATTTTTTCTCTTCATTCTCTCTCTCTCTCTCTCTTTTTCCTTCTCCATTTCTCCGTTTCTCTCTCCTCTTTTCCATTCGCTTTTCTCTTCTCTTTTCTCTTTCTTCTTCTCTCTTTCCCGTCCTCGCATTTTCTCTTCCTTTCTCTTTTTCTCTTTCACTCTCTCACTTTTTCCTCATTCTCACTCTCTCACCCCCTCCCACTACCTCTTTCTCTCTTCCTACCCTCATACTTTCTCTCTCTCTCTCTCTCCTTTCCACTCTCTTCCCCCCTTATGTCCCTCCAACATTCCCATTCAACTCTTCTTCCTCCTCTTTCTTCCCCTTCTCTTTTGTTCCACTCTCTCCCTCTCTCTATCCCTTCCTCTTTCCTCCCCTTTGTGGTCATAAATTATTTTCGCTTGTTAATAATATTACTAACGTGCCTGAATCTCATTACCGTCTGTGTGAATTCTAGGGTTATCCGTCTTGTTGTTGTTGTTGTTGTTTGATTAGCTGTTGTTATTGTTGTTAATTGTATGCTTGCTATTGTTGTTGTTGAGTGTGATGATGAGCTTACTAGTTGTTGTTGCTGTGATGTTATTACTAGTTGTTTGTTGTTATTGTTGTTGCTGCTGCTAGTTGTTATTATCTAGTTGTTAGTGTTGTTTGTTTTGTTGATTGTCATTGCTGCACACTACACAAAACAAAAAAAAATGGAAGAGAAAAACAAAGTAAAAAGCAGTAAGGGAGAAATGAGGAGAAAGAGAGAGAGAAACATGAAGAGTGAAAAAGAGAATGCGACGCTAAACAGAGAAAAAAGAAAGAACAAGAAAGGAAGAGCAGAAAATGCGAAAAGAAATGAGATAAAACAAAAAGAAGTGAAATAAACATTGAGAAAGAGGAAGTGAGAGAAGAAAAAAGAGAACACAAGAAAATGAACCGAAACGAGGAAAATTGCGAAGAGAGCCGAGAAAAGAGGCAAGGAGGAGAGAAAGAGGAGAAAGGAACGGACAAGAAAACTCCCCTTCGCACACCATACAACCTACACCGTAAAAAAGGAAGTAAAAAAATCTAAAAATAATCTGGCTCATCAGACAGGGTTGCTAGATCGACATACCTTGCCGAATCCTCCTTAATCAAGGTTGGTGTGTGGTCGGTGCCCATCGGGCGCGTGTGGTTGGTGGGAGGGGACGGGGGGGGGGGCGGAAGGAGGGAGGATATTGGACCAGATGGGAAGAGAGGGAGGGAGAAGGGAACAGGGAAAGGAAAGGGAAGAAGGGACCCCCTCTTTGACCAGGGATGGTAAGAAGAGGGAGGGAGAGGGGCAGAGAGGGAATTATAGAGCGTAAAAAGGAAAGAAAGAGGGACATAGAAGGGATGGAAAAACTGACGACCAACCAAGGGGGGAGAGACGGGACACATACAATAATAGGAGGAAGAGACAAGGAGGGAAGAAAGACGGACACAAGCTAGAACCAAAGGATGGGAGAGAGGGAGGTGAGATAGGACATGCACAGCCAGGAAAGAGAAGAGGAAGAAGAAGGACAAGGATGGGAAAAGGGGAAGATGGGGAGAGAGCGACCACAACGGGGAAAGGAAAGAGTAAGGAAGAATGACAATCAGGGACAAAAAAAGATGGGACGTGAGAGAGGGACAACCAGAGGAGGAAGGGGATAGGAGAAGAAGGAGAGACGAGGGAAAGCNACTACACATCACACCGCTGCCACCGGCCACAACACATACACACATTCACACATCACACAACCCCCGTATCACCACGCACACAACCCCCTAATCCACCACACACGCACACAACCCGCCCCTACACACACACACACGCACACACACAGCCCGAGACAGTCCTCAAGTGTGAACCTCGGCCAAAAAGGAATTAGCAGACAGCGAAAAGAAAGGGAGCGGAGACCCAGAGACTCGACGAACATCTCCTACCGTCTTGGAGGAGCACTGGAGACCGGAGCCAAGATCCACCTCGGCGAAATTCTTCCTTCTCACCACCTGATATACATACTAATGACTCTAATTCTTCCTTAAAAAAGAAGAAAAAAAAAACGTCTTTCTCTTTGTTTCTCCCTCCTCCTTCCTCTCTCTCCCTCCTACTCCCTCCCCTTCTCCTCTCTCTCCTCCCTCCTACTCCCCCCCCCCTTCTCCGCTCTCTCCTCCCTCCTACTCCCTTCCCCCCTCTCCCTCCCTCCCTCCCCCTCCATCTCCTTGTTTTCTTTTCCATTTTTTTTCGTTCTTCTTTTTTTTTTCTTTTCGATCGTGGTCTCTTTCGAACGCCGCTGGGAGGGCCCAACCCCGGGGGAGGAGGGGGGGGGGAGAGGGGGGCGGGGGGTTGTTTGACTCCCTATTTGCTAAGACAACAGCAAAGCCAAACTATGATATTTGAAGTTAGCTTATTTGCAATGTTCAATGCCATTTCTAAACACTCGAGAACCAGCATAAGGGCGCGCGGAGGGTTTATGTAAAACAGAGAGACACTGGTCTAACGAGGGGCGGCCACCCTCACGTTCCTGCGATCTCCGTGCGGGCGGGTGGGCGGGTGGGCGGTGGGCGTGAGGGCGTCTGCTTGCGGGCTTGCATCATCTGCTTGCATCCGAGAAGCTGGGAAGCACTGCGAATTCTTAGTTGGCTTCTGCTTCTTTCTGTAAAGTAAACGGTAATAATTATTAGTTGATTAAAAAAAAAAAAAATGGTGATCATGATGATAATCAAAACAGTAATGACAAATATTAGAATATAATGATGATGAATATTTATGATAGCAATACTAAGGACAATAAAGATAATGATAATTATTATAGAAATAACAATAGCAATAGCAATAAATATCAATAATGGTATAATAATATAATATAATATATAATATAATATAATAATAAAATAATAATAATAATAATAATATTGATAATGATAATAATGATAATAATATGATGATATATAAATTATGATAATAATATAATATAATAATAATAATAATAGTAATGATGCTAATAATGATTAATAGTAACAATAATGATGATAATGATCACTACAATTATGATAACAATATCAACAATGATGCTAATGGCAATGATGATAATGACAATGATAATAACAAACAAACAAACAAACAAAAAATAAAAGTTAAAGGAAGACACAGCAAAGACACCAAGAATTGTGAAAATATGCTAATGATTTCCAATAATTGCTTCCTCGCCTACTATGCTATCTTTATTTATTTTTCTTTATTTACGAATTTTTACGAAGACACAAAGCCAACATCTGATGACAACGGATGAGGAGGAGAGTGGAGAACTGCGAGAATTGGGTCCAACAGGCGAGAAAATAGGAAGAAGGAAGGAGGGGAAGGATGAAGGAGGAGGGTGGAAAGGAGAGAGGATGGGAGGGGTAGAGGGAAGGAGGGTGGATGGGATGGATGGAGGGATGAGGGAGGGAGGAAGTGGGAGGGAGAAAGGAGGAGGGTAGAATGATGGGAGGAGAATGGGAGGGAGGGAGGGAGAGGAGAAGGTAAGAGGAGAAGAAAGAAGGGGAAAAAGAGAGTATGAAATAAGAAGACCTAACAAGAAAAAACAAGAGGAAGGAAATTAGAACAGGGTAGTATAGCAAGAAGAAGGAGCAAAGAAGGGCTGGAAGGAGGCAGGAAGAGAGGGAGGGGGGGGGGAGAAGAGAGATGAAGGGGATGGGGAGGGGGGGGGAGGGGAGAGGATAAGGACCCGAGATCCTGGACGATGTTTAGGCCAAACACTCGAACAAGCTCAAGGACCCTTGTGCTTGTTGACTCAAAACACCGGCCCGTCACTCCCGCCACCTGGAGGGCGCGTTCCCTCCGCCTCCCTCCCTCCCTCCTCCCGTCTCCTCTCTCCTCCCTCCCGTCTCCCTCCCTCCCTCCCCTCCCGCCCTTCCTTTGAGCTCGACAGCCACGACCTCGATAGAAGTAGTGCGATGACCACCACGACCTGTCTGCTGCCCCTGTCGCGTCTCCTCCGCGTGGGTTCTATGTGGATTTGAGCCCCTGTCGTGTCTCTTCCACGTGGGTTCTGTGTGGATTTGAGCCATGTCTTGTCTCCTCCACGTGGGTTCTGTGTGGATTTGAGCCCCTGTCGTCTCCTCATGGATTTGAGCCCACTCCTGTGGTTCTGTGTGGATTTGAGCCCTGTCGTCTCCTCCAACGTGGGTTCTGTGTGGATTTGAGCCCCTGTCGTCTCCTCCAAGTGGGTTCTGTGTGGATTTGAGCCCCTGTCGTCTCCTCCAAGTGGGTTCTGTGTGGATTTGAGCCCCTCGATTTCCTCGTCTCCTGTGGGTTCTGTGTGGATTTGACAAGTGGGTTCTGTGTGGATTTGAGCCCTGTCGTCTCCTCGAGTGGGTTCTGTGTGGATTTCCCCTGTCGTCTCTCCGAGTGGGTTCTGTGTGGATTTGAGCCTCCTCTGTGGATTTGCCCTGTCGTCTCCTCCGAGTGGGTTCTGTGTGGATTTGAGCTCCCTCGTCTCCTCCAAGTGGGTTCTGTGTGGATTTGAGCCCCTGTCGTCTCCTCCAAGTGGGTTCTGTGTGGATTTGAGCCCCTGTCGTCTCCTCCGAGTGGTTTCTGTGTGGATTTGAGCCCCTGTCCGTCTCCTCCCTGTGTGGATTTGAGTGGGTTCTGTGTGGATTGAGCCCCTGCCGTCCTCCTCCAAGTGGGTTCTGTGTGGATTTGAGCCCTGGCGTGTCTCCACATGGTTCTATGTGAATTGAGCCCCTGTCGTCTCCTCCACGTGGATTCTATGTGGATTTGAGCCCATGTCGTGTCTCCTCCGCGTGGATTCTAATATGGATTTGACGAGCCCCTGTCGTCTCCTCCACGTGGATTCTATGTGGATTTGAGCCCCTGTCGTCTCCTCCAAGTGGGTTCTGTGTGGATTTGAGCCCATGTCGTGTCTCTTTCACATGGATTCTATGTGGATTTGAGCCCTGTCGTCTCCTCCACGTGGATTCTATGTGGATTTGAGCCCCCTGTCGTGTCTCTCCACATGGATTCTATGTGGATTTTGAGCCCCTGTCGTCTCTCCACGTGGATTCTATGTGGATTTGAAGCCCCTGTCGTCTCCTCCACGTGGTTCTATGTGGATTGAGCCCCTGGTCCACGTGGGTTCTGTGTGGATTTGAGCCCCTGTCGTCTCCTCCACGTGGATTCTATGTGGATTTGACGAGCCCCTGTCGTGTGGGCTGTTGCTACCGAAAGCCAAAATGGTTCTATGCGGATTTGAACGATGACGTGTTCAGAAGCACCATGAATATCTCCCTCTGGAATAAAACTTCTTATAACGCGACCTGGATATAAAGGCTGATGGCCGACAAGCCCCTCTATGTTGCTCCTTCCTCTCCCGCTCAAGCCGCCGCTCACGTACGCTTGCAAGCTCCCGGAAGTGCTTGCAACAATAACCTTCTTCCATATTTCATCCTCAATACTTGTCTCACCATAACCAATTGCCCCGAAAAAAGAAAGAAAATTAATTCATTCACCCAACGACTTAAAAAGAGGTTAAAATAATCCATCGGATTCTTCTTCTCCTTCTTTTCTTCCCCTTTTTTTCTTCTCGTTCTTCCCCATCATCTTATCGACGTTGCTCACGATCGACTCTTTCGCCCACGATTTACACACAATCCCACGCTCCCGAGGTGGCGGTCCCGGGGCCTCGCGGGTCAGCTTGCCACGCCGGCCCTTTGGGAAGTGTCTCTCTCTCTCTCTCTCTTTCTCTTTTTTCCGTTCTGTCTCTCTCTCTCTCTTCTCTTTTTCGTTCTGTCTCTTTCTCTCTCTTTCTCTTTTTTTTCGTTCTCTCTCTCTCTCTTTCTTTTCTATTTTCTCGTTCCGTCTCTCTCTCTCTTCTTTCTCTCTCTCTTTTTTCCGTTCTCTCTCTCTCTCTCTCTTTCTCTTTTTTTCCGTTCTGTCTCTCTCTCTCTTCTTTCTCTTTTTTTCCGTTCTGTCTCTCTTCTCTCTCTCTCTCTCTTTCTATTTTCCGTTCCGTCTCTCTCTCTCTCTCCCTTGCGCTCTCCTTTTCTCTCTCATTCTTTCGTTTTCTCTTCTCTCTCTCTCTCTCTTCTTTTTCCGTTCTGTCTCTCTCTTTTCTCTTGCGCTCTCCTTTCTCTCGTTTGCTTTCGTTCTCTCTTTTTTTCTTTTTTTCTTTAGTTCTCGCTCTCTCTTTCTTTCCTTCGTTCTGGCTCTCGCGCGCTCTCTTTCTCTATCTTTCTCTCGTTCTTTCTCTCTAGCTCTTTTCTCTTTCTTTCGTTTTCAATCTCATTTTTTTCTTTCGTTCTCTCACTCTTTCTCTTTCCTTATTTCTCTATCTCTTTCTCTTTCCTTATTTTCTCTATCTCTTTCTTTCGTTCTTTCTCTCGATCTCTTTTTCTTTCGGTCTCTCTCTCTTTATCTATTTCTCTTTCTTTCTCTCTTTCTCTCTCTCTCTTTTTATTCTTTAGATT
>NW_020872825.1:67500-72500 GCF_003789085.1 Penaeus vannamei | reverse complement strand
ACCATTATCTCTTACACAAATGAAAAAAACACGTTTTATAAGGTGTCTTCAAGGTCATGAGAGCTAAATATGGACCACCGAAAAACTGAAAAAGGCGACATGGTACCGTCTGGCATTATAACAAATATTACAGAGACGCTTGATATGGACAAACCCTATAAATTCTATTATGGACTGTCTCTGAAAGAGCAGGTTACACTAACCAAGCTACGCAGAGGATATCAGTACATATACAGTATATACAGATTGCGGGTTGGGCGCCCAAGTCATATAATCTTACACATTACTTACTTTGTTGCATGAAAATTGCATCCTATTGACCAAATAACAATACACAGAGACCAGCACTTTGTTGGTCGGCAAAGTCAGTTTCATAGCACCACTGTAGAGTGGACAAGGCGCCCAAGTCATATAATCTTACACATTACTTACTTTGTTGCATGAAAATTGCATCCTATTGACCAAATAACAATACACAGAGACCAGCACTTTTTGATTACAATGATTACATTTATCATAGACACTTTTTTTTATAATCAGTGATATAAAAGTTTGATTGATAGCCCTGACATAAAAAACAGTCAGTGTGGCTTTTTGCACTGTTTTGTAAATAAGATTTATCAAATCAAGTCAAATCTCTCTCTCTCTCTCTCTCTCTCTCTCTCTCTCTCTCTCTCTTCTCTCTCTCTCTCTCTCTCTCTCTCTCTCTTCTCTCTCTCTCTCTCCATCCCCCCCCCTCTTACATCCCTCCTCCTTAAAAAAAAAAAA
Source organism: Penaeus vannamei (assembly GCF_003789085.1). Classification (NCBI taxonomy): domain Eukaryota; kingdom Metazoa; phylum Arthropoda; class Malacostraca; order Decapoda; family Penaeidae; genus Penaeus; species Penaeus vannamei. The sequence continues at coordinate 71,732 of NW_020872825.1, read as the reverse complement.
AAAATCTAGTAGATGTCTATTCACTTGCCCCAGTTTCTTAGGTCAACCCACAACAATAGGTCAGCTCAGGCCACGAGACAAGGTCAAGCTCAAGGGTCGAAGGTCAGGTACTACAGTGACCTCGGCTTATCTTGGCTTGTCTCTTAAGAAGTCCGTTGAGATTTGTTTGCATTAAGATGTGTCTGCTGTGAGTTACTGTTTTTTGTTTTTTTTTAATCATTTTCAAAAATCTTTATCATTCTGTGTCGTTTCTGTTATATTTTATAATAATCGTTATTGCTTTTGTGATAATCATTTTCATTATTGTTATATTAATCATTATTGATGATAATTAATATTGTTGTTATTATCGCAATTATCATTACTATTATCATTGTTATTATAATGATAGTTTTAATGATAATGGGAATGATAGTGATAATAATTCATAGCAGTAATAACAACAACAATGGGACAAAAATCATTATTTCATTATTGTCCTTTGCACTACTTATTCTTCTCTTCTTTCGTGTCCATCATCTCCTTCGCTTGTCTCTTCTCCGCTTTCCCTTATTCCTTCTTTCTGATCTCCATCGTTTCCTTTTTCATTATTCTCCTCCTCCTCCTTCTTCTTCTTTTTCTCTTTTATTGGTTATTCTCTTGTTCCTCTTTTTCCTCTTCCTACACTTCCTCAGTTTTCTTTTGCTCCTTCTCCTTTTCTTTCCTTCATCATTCTTCTCTTGTTCTTTCTCTTCCCCATTCTTTTTCACTTTAGTTCATCTTCTAAATATTTTGACAATAGCCTGCATGTCTTTTGTTTGTTTGTTTGATATTGCTTAATGAGATAATGAATATCCGTTTATCATTATTATCATTATCATTATTTTTCATTATCATCATTATCATTATCATCAACATTAGTATCATTATTATTATTATTTTCATGATTGTTATCATCGTTATCATTACTATCATTGTCATTATTATCATTAACATTACTGTCGTTTTATATTACTATCTTCATTGCCATCATTATTGTTATGATCATCATCATTATCAGTATTATTATTATCCTATAAAAAAGATAATAATGATAATAATGAGTATCATTATTATCATTACCATTGTTGTTACTGCTGTTGTTATCATTATCATTGCTGTTGTTATCATCACTATTATCATAATTTTCAAGACTACATTGGATTTATCGATAAAACAGGTACAAAAAATAATTGTCAATCATTCACAATGAAATAGATTTTCTTTATTTTCACGTAAAGTCTACTAAAGGACTATATTCTAGATTTATAGTTTTGGATTTAAGGAAGTCAAAGTCACATGGTCTCCGCCCATCAAAGTGATTTAAAACTAATAAAAAATGTATAAGTTCATCTATTATCGTCTATTTTTTTGTGGATTTCAACACCTTATTACAAAATGGAATGGGATCCAATTCCTTAAAAGGTCTTCAAGTCTAGAGATTTCAGATGATTTAGGGCATATTTTGGTTTCTTTTTCTTCTTCTTCTTCTCTCTGTCTGTTTCTCTTTTTTCTGTCTGTCTGTCTGTCTGTCTGCCTGCCTCTGTCTGTCTGTCTGTCTGTCTCTCTCTCTCTCTCTCTCTCTCTTCTCTCTCTCTCTCTCTCTCTCTCTCTCTCTCTCTCTCTCTCTCTCTCTCTCTCTCTCTCTCTCTCTCTCTCTTACAAATTTGGAGAGGTTAAGATTAGTAAAATTCATAAAAATGATATATATATTTTTTCATTCTCCTTATTTTCAGGTATCGTTCAACATGATATAAATGAGTCATAAATGGGGATAATATAAGTGAAAAAATACGATTGGAAATGCATAATGTTCGTTTTTTTTATGATGAAAATTTTACATCGAAATGCGACATTTATATTTATTGTTGTGGGAAAATTATTTGTTTATTTCTTTTCTTATCTTTTCTTATTTGTCTCAAGATAATATATTTTCTTTATGTATATATTCAAGAAGAATAAAATGATTATAAGTGTGAGAATAAAAAGGAAGAGGAGGAGGAGGAGAAGATTGATAATGATGATGATGATAATGAAATCAACAATAATAGTAATAACAATGATGATCATAATAATCATCATAATTATGATAATGAAAACAATAATAATGATATTAATAATAACGATAATGATACCAATAACCATAATCACAATGAAAATGATAACAACAACAATAATGATCATAACACCAAGAAGATCACTGATACAAAAAGAAAATATCTCTAAAAAAAAGAAACACGATAAAATGAGTGATAATTTTCCGTCAACGTGTCAAAGACTTTCGTTCATACGTGAATTTATTATAATGATAAAAGAGATTATCCTCGTGACCTTGAGATTTGATAATGATGAAGAGGTTAGTGTGGATAAGGAAAATAAACTGATAAAAGGAGATATAAAGAAAAGATCGTTATGTGAGGATGACAGGGGGATGGGGGGGGGGTATGGTAAAGGGAGGGGGGGGGATCGAAGGATAAACCAGAATACGATATGAAATGAAATTAAAGTAAAAAACCGACACATAACAGAAAGAGAAAAAAAAAAAAAAATAAAAAAAATAAAAATAAAACGAAAAAAAAAAAAATAGAAAATAAAAAGGAAAAATCCCCCCCCAAAAAAAAATCACGCAATAAACAGACGGATAAAGCCGAAAATCAACCCCCCCCCCTTCCAAAAGAGCGATCAAGGGCCGCCACGCCGATGGGGCCAGCGGCAGCGAGGGTTACAGGATAAGGTGACAAAGTACAGCATGACCAGCGAGGAAGACCAGTAAGGCGGCGGCCAGGTAGCGACCCGGGAGGGGGAGGGAATGTGGGTGGGTGGGAGGTGGGGATGGGAGGGTTGGGGGTGAGACAGGACTCCGTGGGGTTCACGGGGGAGGGATTGGGGGATGGAGGAAGGGAGGAAGGAGGGGATGGGGGGGGAGGGCTGGGGGGGAGGGAGGGAGGAAGGGGGGGGAGACAGGAGGGGTGGGGTAGGAGGAGGGGGTGAGACAAGACTCCATGGGGGGGTTTACGGGGGGGGATGGGAAGGGTTGGGAGGAAGGGAGGAAGGAGGGGGGGGGATGGGAGGGATGGGTGAGACAGGACTCCATTGGGGGTTCACGGGGGAGGGGAAAGGGAGGAGGGAGGGGTGAGACAGGACTCCATGGGGGGTTCACGGCAAGGGTCGACCTCCTATCGCCTCGGAAATATCAATCAATAATCTATTTCCTGTTGACATTTATAGAGGACCCGTACCTCCTATAACCCTTCCCCTCCCCTCCCTCCCCCTTCCTCCCTCCCCTCTCCCCCTCTTCCCCTCTCCCCTCTACCTCCCCACTCCTTCCCCCCCCACCCCTCCCACAACTTAAGACCCGCCCACCTTCCCATCCGCCCATCCCATCAGCCCTAATGTACGCCCACCGCCCGTGGAGTGGGCGGGTCACCTCGCATATATTTGTCTGTCTGATTGAGACGTGACACATGGAGGAGTTCGTCACGGGCGTCTTGGAGTGGGCGTGCGGGCGTAACCGAGATACAAACCTTCGATAATGATGGAGGTGATGTTAGTAGTGAGGATAATAATGATTATGGGCTGGGTGTTGTCCTCGGGAAGGTAGGCCTAGGCTATTTTCGAGCAGGCTGAGCCTATAGACACACCGGTAGCTTAGGCTCGACGTCTTGAGAAAGATAACTTGGTTGGAAGAGAAAAAAAAGAAAAAAAAGAGAACTTTAGAGTGGAATATCTTTTTTATCTGTGGATTTCATAAGATACATTTGTTAATATCATGATATATGTCTACTCGTATAGATGAATTGTTAGATAGATATGTAATTAGTTGATTAGTTAGTTAGTTATAAAGAAATATATAGATAGATAGATAAATTATGCATAATAGATATATATAGAGAGAAAGAGATAGATAGATAGATCGATAGATAGATATACAGATAACGAGTAATAGATAGATAGATAGATATATAGCTATACAGATAACGAGTAGATAGATAGAGATACTCGTATAAGCCAAAGAGATATTAACAAATATATAGATGCAAAGAATTACATAGAAAGCCAAGGAATAAAAAAACAAACAAACAAAAAAAGAGAATCAAAAAAAGACAAAATAAATAGTACATAACAATAATAATAACAATAAAACACAATATTCAAAAAAGAAAAAAGAGAAAGCAAATGTGGAAACGCAGATAGTTCAAAAAAAGAAAAGAACG
>NW_020872825.1:47500-52500 GCF_003789085.1 Penaeus vannamei | reverse complement strand
GCTATTATTATTATTTTATTATTAATGCTATTATTATTATTATTATTTTATTATTATCATTATTATTATTATTATTCATCATTCATTTTCTTTTCATTATCATTATTATCATTATAATCATTTCATCGGTATTAAGATTGTTACTACCATTATCATAACTGCCATCATCATTATCACCATAATCATCATAATCATTACTATAAGTATCATCAACATTATCATCATTATTGTTATAATTAATTACCACAGTTAATACTCTCTTTATCATTATTTACAGCTACACTTATTATCATTCATAAAATCATCATCACAAAAACTATGATTATGACATGATGTTCATTTCACTGTAAATATGTTGCTTTTAGAATTGCAATGTCAAAGCTGAGATTTTTTTGTTCTTGTCAGTGTTTTGGCTTTTGATTTTGATTTTAGATAGCACTTCTATGTCTAAATGCAGTAAAGGTAAAAAGCAATGTAAAGCAGAGAAGAGAGAGAGAGAGACTAGAGAGGAGAGAGAGGATGAAGAGTAGAGAAAGGCGAGAGGATAAGGAAGAGAGAAGAGAGAGAGAGAAGGAAGAGAGATGAGAGAGGAGAGAGAGAGAGAGAGAGAGAGGAGAGAGAGAGGAGAGGAGAGAGAGAGAGATAGGCAGATAGATAGATAGATAGATTGAGAGAGAGAGAGAGGAGAGAGAGAGAGAGGAGAGAGAGAACGAGAGAGAGAGAAGAGAAGAGAGAGAGAGAGAGAGAGAGAGGAGAGAGAGAGAGAGAGAGAGAGAGAAAGAAGAAGAGAGAGAGAGAGAGAGAGAGGAGAAGAGAGACGAGAGAGAGAGAGAGAGAGAGAGAGAAGAGAGAGAGAGAGAGAGAGAGAGAGAATGTATACAACATATATAGATAGATAGATAGATAAATAGATAGAGAAATAAACAAAAGAAAGATACATATATAGATAGGCAGATATATATAGACAGACAAACAGACAGATAGATAGAGAAATAAGCTAATAACACATTAGCAAAACCCACAGACCCAACAAACTCAACAAATCTTTATCCGTTTCCTCTCTCCCTTCACAGCTCCCCAGCTATCCTAATGGGAAGTCCTTCGTCTCCCAAGGGGGGGGGGATATGGGGAGAGGAGGAGTTGGGGGGAAAGGAGGGGAGAGGCAGGGGAGAAGGAGGAGGAGTGCGGGGGAGGGGATAGGGAGTATGGGGTAGGGAGGGGAGTAAGGGCAGAGGGAGGAGGAGTTGGGTCGAGGGGGGGGAGGGGAGGGGGAGGAGTAGGGACTAGAGGTAGGAGGGGAGGGAGGGGGGAGGGGAGGCTGTCATGCCGTCAATATAGCAAAAGGAACGGTTTAAGGGCTCCTGACCCCTCCCCTCCCCCCACCCATCCCCCCTGCCCTTTTTCTTTTCTCCGTCTCCCTCCCCCCCCCTACTACCACCTCCCCGCCTTCCCCTCGCCGTCTCCCTTCTTCCTTCCTTCTCTCCCTTCCCTTCCTCTTTCGTTCTTTCCTTCTCTTCCCTCTTTCTTCTCGTTTTCTTCCTCTCTCGTTTCTCTTTCCTTTCCTTTCATTTTCTCTTCGTTATTTACCTATTCCCTTTCCATCTCCTTCGTCTTTACTGTCATTCTTCTCTCTCTATCTTTCTTCCCCTTCCCATCTTTCACCCTCCTTTTTATCTCCATCTTCCTTTTCCAATTTCTCTTCCCTTCCATTCTCTCATCCTTCCCTCTTTTCCCTTCCCATCTTTCTCTAATTTTCTCTTTTCCTCCATTTCCGTTTTCCCTTTTCGATCTTTCCTTCCTCCCTTTTCCTCCCTCTTCCTAAATTTCCTTTTCAAATTTCTCCTCCTCCTTTCCCATTTTCCTTCTTTCTCATCCTCCTCTTCCTCCTTTTCCTTATCTTCCTTTCTTCCCATCCTCCTCGCCCCTATCCTATGTCTTCCTTTCTCATCTTCCTCATCCTTCTCTCATTTTCTCTTCCTCATCATCCTCATCCTACTTCCCTTATCTTCCTCCTATTCCTCCCTTCTCATCCTCCTCATCCTTCCCCGATCTTCCTGCCATCCCGTCCTTTACATCCTTCTCCCATATCCGGCCACATATCCTTCCTCACTCCCCATCCTCCTCCTCCCCCTCACCTCCTTCCTCTTACCTCCCTCCCCAAGATCCTTCTCATCCTCCTCCCTTCCCATCCTTCCCCCATCTCCCCCCACATTTTCCATCCTTCCTTTCAACTTCCTCACCCCATCCCATCTTCATCCCATCTTCCTCATCCCATCCCATCTTCCCATCCTTTCCCTCTCCCTCTCTTCCCATCCTCCCCATATCCTTGATATCCTTGCCCCATCTCCGCCCACATTTCCCATCCTCCTCACCTCATCCCATGACCCTCTCTTCCCTTCCCATCTTCCTCTCTTCCCATCCCCCTCATCCTTTCCCTCTCCCTCTCTTCCCATCCCACCCTATCCCACCTTTATCCCATCCTCCTCACTCCACCCATCCCCCTCATCCTCCTTCCCCTCCACCTCACACCTTCCCATCCTCCCATCCTTCCCATCCCCTCATCCCATCCTCCCCATTCCCCTCACCCCATCCCTTCTCCTCTCTTCCCATCCTCCATCTCCTCCCATCCTCCCCATCCCTTTCCCTTCTCCTCTCTCCCATCCTCCCCATCCTTCCCATCCCCTCATCCTTTCCCTCTCCCTCTCTTCCCATCTCCCTCTCTTCCCATCCTTCCATCCATCCTCCCCATCCTTGCCCATCGCCGCCCACATTTCCCATCCTTCCCCCCATCCCAGACCGGCCCTTTAAACCCGCCGAGCCTCTGACACAAAGCCCTGTAACCGTCCACCCATCCCTCGGCCACGCCCCTCCCCCCCCCCCCCCCCCCTGTTCTTTCTACTCTCTCCCAACTCCTCTCCGCTAGTCTCTCTACTCTTCTCTACTCCTCTGTTTGGGTTTCTTCTATTTCTTTTTCTCTTCTTTCTCTGTCCCTCTCTTTTTGGTTTTCTTTCTGTTTTGCTTTCTGTCTCTCGTTTATACTCTTCTCTCTTTTTCTCTGTCTCTGTGTCTTTCTCTGTGTCTTTCTCTCTGTCTGTCTGTCTGTCTGTCTGTCTGTCTCTCTCTCTCTTCTATCTCTCTCTCTCTCTCTCTCTCTCTCTCTCTCTCTCTCTCTCTCTCTTTCTCTGTTTCTTTCTCTCCCGTCTGTTTTTGTCTTTCTCTTTGTTTTCTGTTATTTTCTATTATATTTTACTCAGTTTTTCTTTATATCATTTCTTAATTTTTTCTTTACTCCTTTTTACTTCTCTTTGTTTCAAACTCTTCTGGTTTTCTCTTTTATCTTCTTTGTTTCTTCCTGTCTCCCTGTCTCCGCCCTTCGTCATGCTTTGGTTCTCTCTTTGTGTATGTATTTCTTTCTCTTTCTCTCTCTCTTCCTTTTTCTATCTATTCTCTTCCCCTTCCTTTACCTTCCTTTTTCTTAGGGTAATTTCTTGTAGATATGATATAATAACGAATAATAATGAGAATACCAAAGGGAAACAATAACATAAAGTAATAATAACAACATAATTAACAAACACAATTTTCGTCATAGACAACAATAACAAAACAGAAAAAGATATCAGAAAAAATAGATAAATAGGTAAATAAAATAAATAAAAAATAGATAAATAAATAAGAAAAAAATAAAAAAAATAACTACAATAATAACCGTTACTTATAACTGTAACGATTGTTACAACTGCCGCTAATAACTACGACAGTAATTATGGACATATGATATTAGTAACAATTTTGATGGATATAACAGCAATGGTTATGAACGAGAGGAATGATAATTTCGATAATCAAATGATAGCCATTTTGATCATGTGAATGCAGTAACAATGACAATGGTAGTAATGGTGTTATCACTACTACTACTGCTTCTGCCAATCATGATGGTAATGTTAATGATTATGATAATAATGATGATAATGACAATAAATATAAGGATAATGATAATATTGATAAAATGATATTAATGATAATGATAATATTGATAAAATAATATTAATGATAATGATAATAATGATGGCCATAACAACAAAAACAATAATAATAGTGATAGTAAAAATAATATTAATGATAATGATAATAATGATAATAGTGATAATGATAATAACAATAAAGATAATGATGATAGTAATGATGATAATATTGATAAATGATTATGATGATAATAATGGTAATAATGATGATTATGAAAATTATGATGATAATCATTATGATAGTAATAATAGTAATAAGATATGATAATAATGATAATAATGATGATATTGATCATAATAATAACAACAACAAAAATAAACGTTTTAATGATAATGTGATAATATAGGTAATAATTACAATGTTAATAAGGGTAGTAATAATAATGATAATCCTAATGATAATGATAATAGTAATAATGATAATAACAATAACAGAAAAAGATAATAATGATAATGAAAACGATAATAGCGATAATATCAGTAATAATAATAATAAAAATAACAATGATAGGAACAATAATATTAATTAAATGATAACAGCAAAGACAATGGTAATGATAGCAATAACAATCATAAAATATTATAATCAGAAATCATAATCATAATAATCATAATAATAACAATGATTAAAATAATAACAAAGATAAACAATAACGAAGATAATCACAATAAAAATGATGATGATAATTAACATCGGCTACAACTATGAATGAAAATAAAAACTACGAATGAAAATAAAAACTACGAATGAAAATAAAAACTATGAATGAAAACAAAAACCATGAATGAAAATAAAATACAACTGCACATATCAAGTGCTCCAATCTAATCTCTGAGTGCAATATTGCAATTGACAGTTACAATAATGACACTGATAAGAAGGCTGACACACACTCGCAAATAAGCGATAAGCATATTAATGAATATCTCAGTCCAACGTGAGAAGACTGGATATATATGCAAATGAGGTAA
>NW_020872825.1:40000-42500 GCF_003789085.1 Penaeus vannamei | reverse complement strand
TAAAGTCATATCCGTGATAATTTAAGAAGCTGTACGTTTAGTCACGGGACATTCCCTTTCAATTTCCCTTCCTTCCTATTCCCCCTTTTCTTACCTCCCTTTCCCTCCCTTACTACCTTCCCTACCTACCCTTCCTCCCTTCCTCCCTTCCACTCCCCTCCCAGACCCTTCCCCAAGAATCCTTCCTCCCCTTCCCTTCCCCTTCCTCCCTTCCCTTCCCCCTTCCCCAGACCCTTCCCCCAAGAATCCTTCCTCCCCCCTTCCTTCTTCCTCCCCCTTCCCTTCCCCCCCCCCCCCCCCCAGAAATAAATTGTTTTGATGTGTGACTAACTGCTTCCTTCACATACATTACTATCCCGTTTTCTTTAATACGAGTGAGGGAAACTAGTGGCACCTAATAAATCTAATGATATTTATTTACCCCCCATGAAATCACTGCATATGTCTACAGTTGCCATGTAGCTTCCTACTAGGGAGTTGCCAGTATGTCCTTTTTCTTTTTTTCTTTTTTTACCTTTTATTTTTTCGTTCTTTCTTCCTGTTTTTCTTTTTACTCTCTTTCTCTGGCTTTTCTCTCGTTTTCTGTTTTCTTTTTCTCTGTTGCTTATTCCTTTTTTTCTGTTTTATTGTCTTATCGCTTTCGCTGGGCCATGTAGGTAAGTAATGATTCAAATTTACTACCTTTTTAATCTTTATCAATTTTCTTCGGTATATATTCATTATCCATATTATTTGTTTACGTTTCGTGAAGAATCGATTTTATCGGAGAGGAAAAAATTCTCCCAAAATCTAATGTATATAAAAGAGGAATTTTTTCCCATGCAAATATTTTAGAGTGGTACCTAAGGAACCCCCCCCCCTCCTCTTCCTCCTCCTCCTCTCCCTCCCTTTCCCCTCCTCTTCTCTTCCCCCTTCCCCCCCCTCCTCCTCCTCCTCTCTTCCTCTCCCTCTTGCCCCTCTCCTCTCCCTCCTCCCCTTCCTCTCTTGCCCTCCCCCTCCCTTCTCCCGCCGGGGGGTGGGAAGCGGAGGGGAGTCCAGGTGCGTCGTCTGAATGCCGCCGCCGGTGCTGACGTTACCTAGGCTAATTTTTGTTTCGCTCTCCGTCGTCGGCGTTATTTCGGGGTTTCCGGCGGGTTCTGCGTCGCCGGGGGTTGCGGGGCGAGGCTTCGGGGAGGGTTCCGAGGGTGCACAAGGGCGGGCGGCGGGGTTTAGCGGGGTTGGAGGCGGTAATTATTGGAATAACCTCGCTTGGCCGTCTCTCGCTACGCAACGGAGACCCCAACGAGACCCGCGTCCGAAGCGGGCGAAGGGGGCGCCGGGAGGGGGAGAGGGACGCGTCGGGCCGTCGGGAGGGGAAAACCCGAGGGGGCCGAGGGGTCTCGCGGTTCCGGAAGGCCGCTCTCTGCGCTGGCGACGGCGGAAAAGGGGGAAAAATCGAGTGGGATTCGCAGTTTCAGCGCAGAGGGAATTCCCCTCCCCCGGGCGGAGGGACGTGTGCGAATTGCGCGTTCTCCCAGGCCGGAGTGCCAGGGTGTCGGACGCCGCTTTTGTAGACCGTGGACCATTGGAAGGGCGGCCAGAGCGGGCGGGATTTGCCACTGGGCTTCGGACGCTTTCCTCTCCCTCTGGCGTTCGCTCTCTGTTACTGAACTCGGGAGGGAATGAAGTCCGACGCACTGGATGACAACTTTTTTTTGAAATTCTAATTCCTCTCTCTCTCTCTCTCTCTTTCTCTTTATTTATTTCTCCTCTCTATATCCCCTTTTCCTCCTTTCTCTCTCTCTCTCTCTGTCTCTCTTCTAAATTTATTTCTCCTCTCTATATCCCCTTCTCCTCCTTTCTCTCTCTCTCTGTCTATCTATCTCTCTATCTATCTATCTCCCGCGACTATCCGAATCTCTCTCTCTCTATCTATCTATCTATCTCCCGTTACTATCCGAATCTCTCTCTCTCTCTCTCTCTCTCTCTCTCTCTCTCTCTCTCTCATCTATCTATATCTCTCTCCGCGACTCTCCGAAACCTCCGGAAACCTCACGGCAAAGCCCACTCGACGCGGAGCTCAAGGAAACCCGACGCTGAGCCCGAAATCTGCCTCCTGGAAACCCTAGCGACGAGGAGGAGGGTTCGTCGGGAGGCTGTGGACTCGCTGCGGCGGACGAGGCTTCCTCCTCCTCCTGCCGTCCACGTGTTCGGGAGAGGAGGAGGGGGAGGAGGAGGAGGGGTAGGGGAGGGGGAGGAGGGGGGGGGAGGGGAAGAGGAGGGAGGGGAGGGGAGAAGGAGGAGGAGGAGAGGAGAAGAAGAAGATAGGAAGGAGAAGAAGAAGAAGGAGGAGAAGGAGAAGAAGAAGGAGAAAAAAAAGAGGAGGAGAAAGAGAGGAGAAGGAAAAGAAGAAGAATGAGAAGAAAAAGAAGAAGAAGAAGAAAAAGGAAGGAAGCGAATTAGAATTAGAAGGAGGAGGAATAGCAGGAGGCTGTGAGCGAGGGTCGTCCTGCCTTCCTTC
>NW_020872825.1:25000-35000 GCF_003789085.1 Penaeus vannamei | reverse complement strand
ATTATTATGGCCGTTATTATCATTATTGTTATTATCATTATCGTCATTATCATCATTACCAAATTAATAATAATGATAATGATAATATTTATTACAAATACTAATATTATTACTATTATTATCATTATCAACTGTTATCATTATTACTGTCATTATTTTTGTTACTATTATTATCGTCATTATCATAATTGCTGATATTATTATCATTATAATTATTTTGATTATTATCATTGCCAATACTATAATTTTAATCATATTAAACTTTACTATCATTTTTATCACTATCATTATGACTGTTATTCTTCTTACCAAATTTTATCATTATTGATATTATTTTCATTATTATTACTAGTTTTGTTATTAATATTACATTATCATTATTATTGTTGATATCATTGCCAAATCATCATTAGTAGCAGTAGATTTTATATTGTTATTATTACTACCATCACTATAGTTATTACTATAGTTAATATCATTATCAGCATTGTATATATATTATTATTATTATTATCTTTATTATTCTTGTTGTTGTCCTTCTTTTTATTATTAATATAATTGCTATTATTATAATAACAATAATGATAATAATTGTCATTATCAACATTCTATTATCATCACTTTTATTATCATTATTATGATTATTATCATTATCAATATTATAATCAACATCATTGTTATGAATATTATTTAGATCATTTTTTATTCTTCCATTGACACTGATATTGTTGTTATCGTTATTACTATTTATTTTCTTCATATTTCTTTCTTTCATTCAGTGATCGTCCTTTTGATATCCATTCTGATTTTTATCGCGATAATTATTCTAGTTGTTTTTATTGTTATCATTACTATTTTATTCGGATCGTTATCATTTTCATTATCATCGTTACTTTTCTTACTATCAAAATTACCGTTAGAAATATCATTATCTTTTCTTTCATTCTCACTATTAATACCATCATTCCATCCTTATATATTTCCGTGATCTTGTTATTATCATCATTATCATCATTGTTGGCAATATCAATATCAATATTATATTTTTTAATGTTACTAATTCCATCGTTATTATGATCATCATTATTGTTACTATGAATGTTACCGTTGATACTACCAATATCAATTATGGTGCTATTGATACTACAACTACTACAACAGGGTTGATATTTGCACTACTATTACCACTAATGATAAAGGTGATAATAGTAATTGCAATAATGATAATGATGATGATGATAGTTAAAAAAAAATGATAAAGATGGAAAGAATAGCAAATACAGTAATAGTATTAGTAGTAATAATGATAATTAGAATGACATAAATGGTAATGATAATGATGATAATGATAATAGTAACAGTAATAACAATAATGATGATGGTAAAGATGATAAAATAGATAATAAAGATGATGATAATGATAATGATAATAATGATAATAATGATAATAATAGTAACAATAATAATGATATCAATAATAATGACAAGTGATAATGATGATGATGATGATAATAATAAAAAATAATATTGATGATAACACTCATAATAATAATGTTAATAATGATAATAACATTCATAGCCATAATGGCGATAATAATGACAACAACAATAATATAATAATAATGAAATTGATGATAGTAATTAGAACATTAATTATAATGATAACAATAATGACAACAGTCATAATAATAATAATGACAACAATACTAATGCTAATAATGATAGTAATATCATCAATAACAATATGAATAACGATAATGATATTAATAACGCAAATGATAATAACAATAATAGTTAGAATAATGATACAAATATAATATATAAAGCAATGAAAATATTGAAAATAGGATAATAATAGTAATTACAATATTAATAATGATTATGATAATAATAATATTAATAACAACAATAATAATAAGAATAGTAATGATAATTATGATAATAAAGACAATAAAGATGACAATGATAATGATAATTATTAAAATAATATCAATATCAATATTATCATCAATAATAATGATAATAATATAATAATGATAATAAATAATAATAATAATAATAATAATAATATAATAATAATAAATAATAATATAATAACAATAATAATAAAATAATAAATAAATAAATAATAAAATAATAATATAATAATAATAAATAATAATAATAATAATAATAATAATAATAATAATAATAATAATAATAATAATATAATAATAATAATAATAATAATAATAATAATAATAATAATAATAATAATAATAATAATAATATGATAATAATAATAATAATAATAATATATAATAATAATAATAATAATAATGATAATGATAATGATAATGATAATGATAATAATAATGATAATGATAATGATAATGATAATGATAAATAATGATAATAATAATGATATGATAATATACATAATGATAATGATAATAATAATAATCAATGATAATAATAATAATAATAATAATAATAATAATAATAATAATAATGAAGATAAAAAAAATATAATAATAGTAATAATGATAATAATAATAATATAATAATAATAATAATAATAATAATAATAATAATAATAATAATAATAATAATGAAATAATTAATAATAATAATAATATAATAATAAATAATAATATATGATAATAATAATAATAATAATGATATAATAATACAAATAATAATAAAACAAAAAGAAATAATAAAATAATAAAGAAGAAAGAAAAAGAAAGAAAAAGAAAGAAAGAAGAAAAATGAATAAATAAATAGAGCAAAGAAAGCGCGGAACGCAAAAGAAAACGGAGATCGCGTCTGCAGACGGAATCAACTAATATCTTTATTTGACAGAGACTAATGTGCGCAACTAAACATACCGGATTTATGGCACACAATTACTTCTTTCACCGGCCAGTGTCTTGAAGATGATATGATGTTGAACGTATGTGTGCCTTGTTCACACTTGTTCATTGGGCGGAGAGATTTACAAGGTAAGTGTTCATTTGTTACATTTAAGGTGTGTGTGTGTTACTTTTTTTTTTTTTTTTTTTTTTTGGTTTGCTTTGCCTGTGTGTGTGTGTGGTGTGTGTGTGTGTGTGCTTCCGTGTGTTTCTGTGTGTGTGTGTGTGGTGTGTGTGTGTGTGTGTGTGTGCTTGTGTTTCTGTGCGTGTGTGTGTGTTTATTTGTTTATTTGCTTGACTGTTGTGTTTACTTTTGCTCAGATTGTGTGTTTGAGAGGATCTGTAATTATAAGTATGTTTGTAAATATGTCTTCACTTTCATTTCTTTATTCATAAAGTTATTCTTTCTTTTAATATAATTTGCTTAAAATCCATTAGCATATATTTATCAATTCCATACGTATCTGAGTTCCCTATATTTAGCCATTCTATTCCTTAAATCTATTTTTTATTCATTTATCTATCTATTCATCTATTTTTGTAATTCCGTATATGTACATATACTCCGTCCTTTGTATTTATATTTATCATTATTTCTGCTTATATTTTGTATTCATAGTCATTTATCCACATATTTTGCAATTATTTCCCATTTTTCGGGAATAGTTTGTAATTTTGCGCTATATATATGCGTGTATAATGTATTTTTGTATATTTTTGTATAACGAAATTCTACATAAGTGTCTCCTTTTTCATCTTAAGAAGTATGGTATGTGTGATCTGACGCAAATGAGATAATGGTATCAGTGTTCATCTAATTGAAATGATTATAGTGGTAATGCTGATGTTATCAATTGCGTTAGTAATGATAACAGTTATCACTTTTATTACCCGAACTTGAAGCGAACTGGTAAAGAGAAATTGATGATGGTAATGAAGATGATTCTGATAGTGAACATCACATGGGATAATTTGATTGTGATATGGAACTATAATCTTAATACTTATAAAATCAGCAATAATCAAAAATTAAATCTATTGCGGCATCCGAATTTGTTTAGACATAATTATCTATATAGATTCTGGCCTATAAACATATATATACAAAAAAAAAAAAAAAAAAAAAAAAAAAAAAAAAAAAAAAAAATATATATATATATATATATATATATATATATATATATATATATATATATATATTTTATATATACATATATATATATATAGGATACAGAATAGGAGAAGGAGAAAAAAGAAAAGCAGGGGGACGAGACGAGGACGTAGGAGGGGGAGGAAGAAGAAGCGGAAGAAGAGAAGAAGAAGGAGAAGCAGGAGGAAGAGGAAGAGGAAAAGGACCATGAGGAGAAAGGGGAATAAGAGGGAAAGGAGCAGGAGGGAAGAAGGAGGAGGAAAAAGCGGAAGAGGAGGAGAAGAGGAAGGAGGAGGAGGAAGAGGACCAGGAGGAGAAGAAGAATGAGAAGAAGAAGAGGAAGGAAAGGGAGGAAAAGGACAGGAGGAGAAGAAGAAGAAGAGGAAGGAGAAGAGAAAAAGAAGGAGGAGGAGGAAAAGGACAGGAAGGAGAGAAGAAGAAGAAGAAGAAAGAAGAAGAGAAGAGAATGAGAGAAGAAGAAGAAGAAGAAGAAGGAGGAGGAGGAAAAGTACCAGGAGGCTAAAGAGGAGGAGGATGAGGAGGAGGAGGAGAGCCCGTGAAGCGTGTGAGTGAATGACCATTGTTCAAGCAGCTGGCCTCCTCATCGCCTTGTGAATGTGGCGACAGTTACTCATTTTATGCTTTGATTAAAGAAGATGAGGAAGGAGCACGATTGAGTTTTTTTTTTTTTTTTTTTTTTTTTTTTTTTTTTAAGCGGAGAATACTTTGGTTTCTCATTTCCTTGCAAGGCGAGTGTTAGTGTGTGTGTGTGTGTTTGTGTGTGGGTGTTTATGTGTGTGGTTGGGTGTAGGTGTTTGTTTGTTTGTAGGTGTGTTTATTTGTGTCTGTTTACCTGTGTGCGTGTTTATGTGTGTCTATTTGTTTCTCTGTGCGTGTTTTTATGTGTGTCTATTTGTTCTCTGTGTGTATGTGTTTATGTGTGTCTGTTTACCTGTGTGTGTGTGTATTTGTTTCTCTGTGTGTCTGTCTTTATGTATGTCTGTTTAGCAGTGTGTGTTATGTGTGTCTGTTTATTTCTGTGTGTGTGTGTTTATGTGTCTGTTTACCTGTGTGCGTGGTTTTATGTGTGTCTTTTTGTTTATCTGTGTGTGTGTTTCTGTGTGTCTGTTTGTTTGTCTGTGTGTGTGTTTATGTGTGTCATATTTACCCGTGTGTGTGTCCGAGTGTATTGGCGTTTAATTTGTTATCACACTTTTCTGTTTTGTCTTATTCTCTTTTTCGCTATTATCATTAATTCCTTTGCGTCAATATCTGTTATCGTCTTGTATAAGATATCTCTTCTTTATTCATCTTTACAGTTATTTATCATTTGCATCTATGAATATATATATATATATATATATATATAATATATATATATATATATATATATATATATATATATATATGTATATATTATATATATATATATATAATATATATATATATATAATATATATATATAATATAACATTAATGTAACATAATATAAACTTCAGTGGAAATTTCTTACAAATGATTGAGAAAAAAAAGAAGAAAAATAAGAAAAAGAAGAAGAAGACGAAGAAGGAGGAGGAGGAGGAGGAAGCGGGAAAAGAAAAAAAAAAGAGAAAGAAGAAGAAGAAAAAATAGAAGATTAAAAGCAGAAGAAGAAGAAAAAAAGCAAAAAAAAAAACTAAGAATTTGAAAAATAAGAAATCTATCGAAGCAATCAAAAGAAATAATGCATGAGTCATGACTGGATAAAAAAAAAAAAAATAGATAAATAAAAGTAGAAGATGAAGAAGAATGAGTAGGAGGAGGGAGAGGAAGAGGAAGAAGAGGAAGAAGAAGAAGAGGAAGGAGAAGGAGATGGAGAAGAAGAATAAAAGAAGAAACAGGAGAAGAAAATAGAGAAAAGAGGAAGGAGAAGGAGGAGAAGAAGAATAAAAAGAAGAAGCAGAAAAAGAAGGAGAAGAAGAAGAAAACGAAGAAGACGAAACGAGTAAAGAAGGAAGAGTGGGAGAAGAAGAAGAAGCGAAAGAAGTTGGAACAGGAGAAAAAGGAAGAAGAGATAGGAAAAGAATAAGGAAAATAAGAATAAGAAGATCAAGAGAAAAAGAAGAAAATATCCGTTGACGGAGGAGGAAAAGGCAATTTAAAAAAAGGAGACAGAGCAATAAAAGTGTAATTAACGTATCCTAATGATTAATTGAGGTCCATCAAGTGTTTACAGACCACGGTGATAATGCATCACTCGGGCTATTAATAGTCTAACCTAGAGGGTCGGCGTAACACCTGACCCCCCCCCCCTCCCTCTCCTCCTTCTCCCCCCCCTCCCCTCTTCTCATTCGCCCCCCTCTCCCGCAACCCTTCACCTGCCCATCTGCCGTCGTTCTTGTTTTTTTTTTTTTTTTGTTCTCTTCGTCTTCCTTTTCCATTTCTTTCTGTTTATTCTCACTCTCTCTCTCTTTCAATCTCTCTCTCTCTCTTTCTGTCTATGTCGTTCTCTCTCTCTCTCTCTCTCTCTCTCTCTCTCTCTCTCTCTCTCTCTCTCTCTCTCTCTCTCTCTCTCTCTCTCTCTCTCTCTCTCTCTTTCTGTCTATGTCGTCTCTCTCTCTCTCTCTCTCTCTCTCTCTCTCTCTCTCTCTCTCTCTCTCTCTCTCTCTCTCTCTCTCTCTCTCTCTCTCTCTCTCTCTCTCTCTCTCTCTCTCTCTCTCTCTCTCTCTCTCTCTCTCTCTCTCTCTCTCTCTCTCTCTCTCTCTCTCTCTCTCTCTCTCTTTCTGTCTTCGTCTCTTCTCTCTCTCTCTCTCTCTCTTCTCTCTCTCTCTCTTCTCTCCTCTCTCTCTCTCTCTCTCTCTCTCTCTCTCTCTCTCTCTCTTTCTGTCTATGTCGTTCTCTCTCCCTCTCTGTCTCTCTCTCCGTTTCTCTCTCTCTGTCTGTCCATGTCGCTCTCTCTCTCTCTCTCTCTCTCTCTCTCTCTCTCTCTCTCTCTCTCTCTCTCTCTCTCTCTCTCTCTCTTCTGTCTATGTCGTTCTTTCTCCCTCTCTCTCCTATCTCTCTCTCTCCGGTATTCTAATCCTTCCCTAAATGCTCACTTTCTCTATCTCCCTTTCATTCCCTTCGTTTTCTTCTTCTCTCTCTATCTCCTTTCTGACCCTTCCTTTCCTCCTTTTTTTTTTCTTCTTTTCTCTTTCGCTTGACCACTTCCCCTTCTTGCCCTTATTCTTCTATTCTTCTCCCTCTTTCTCCTGTTTATTCATTTTTCTCTCTTTCTCTCTGTTTCCTTCCCCTCTCGGTCTGTCACTATTTCTTCTCTCTCTATTCTCTTTCGATCTGTTCCCCCTTTATTCTTTCTCTCCATCTCTCCCCTATTTTTCATTCTTCTTTCCCCTTTTCTGACTTTTTTCACTTTCTCTCCCTCCTTCCTCTTTCTCTCTCTCACCTTTTAATCTCCCCCTTCCCCTTCTCCCCCTCTTTCCCTCTCTTTCTCTTTCTCTCTCAACTTTTAATCTCCCTCTCCCCTTCTCTCTCTCTCTCTCTCTCTCTCTCTTTCTCCTTTTATTCTCCTCTCTCTCCCCTCCTTCTCCTTTTCACACCCAACCTTGCCATTTCTTCTCTCCTCCTGTTTCGTCTTTCTTTCATTCCTTTCTCTTTTCTCACCCTCTGTTCTCTTTTTCCTCTCTTTTTTTTTCTCTCTCTTTCCCCTTCCTCTACTTCGTATTGACCCCTAATTCTCCTTTCTTTCTCCTGTTCCTTTCAATCTTTCTGCGTTCTCTTCTATTCCTCCATTCCGTCTCTCTTCTTCTCCTCTTTCTTCTCTTCCTTCACTTCTTCCTTCTTCTTGCCTCTCCGCGTCCTCTCTCTCTATCCTTATCCTCCTTCTTTTCTACTCGTTGTCTCCTTTTCATTTTATTTTTCTTTATTTTCCTTTCGTGTGTGTATATGTGTATACGTATACAATACATACATACATACATACATACATACATACATACATACATTTATACATACATACATACATACATACATACATACATACATACATACATACATACATACATAGCAATACATACATACAACATACATACATACATACATACATACATACATAACATACATACATAACATGCATTACATACATACATACATACATACATATACATACATGCAACATACATACATACCATACATACATACATGCACACAACATACAACATGCAACACACACACACACACATACAACATATACACAGACACATACATTTAGTAGATAGAAAAAAAAACGCAAAACAAAAACTAGATTTATTGAATATATCTATTTTGTGAAATAGTTTTTTTCTACTGTTATATCCACACGATAAATATTTTCTCTCCATTTACATACATTTCTTAAATAAACAATGAAAGACACATATGAAAGAATGAATTAGAAATACACACAAAATGAAAGATAACCAAGAAATAAAACGAAATAATGAAATACATGTATGAATTTAAACAAAAAGAACAGATTTAACGAAAATAAAACGAAAATAATGTATGAAATTTAAACACAAGAGGAAATATAACGAAGAGATTAAAACAAAATAATTTAAAGACACATATGAATTTAAACACAAGAACAAATTTGACGAAGAATNAGCGCGACAAACAACCACGCGGGTTTTTAGGCTTTCTGCCACGGGAAGAGAACGAAGAGAGGAGGAGAAGGAGGAGAAGAGGAAGAGGAGAGGGAAGGAAGGGAGGAGGAGGAAGGAAGGGAAGGAAGGGAGGGAAGGGAGGGAAGGAAGGGAAGGGAAGGGAAGGGAGAAGGAAGGAGGAAGAAGGAGAAGAAGGAGGAAGGGAAGGGAAGAAGGAAGGAAGGGAGGAAAGGGAAGAAGGGAAGACAGGGAGGAAGGGAAGGGAAGGAAGGGAAGGGAGGAAGGGAAGGGAAGGAGGGAAGGGAAGAAGGGAAGGAGGAGAGAGAGAGGAGGGAGGAGAGAGAGAGAGAAGAGGAGGGAGGGGAGGAGGGAGGAGGGAGAGGATGAGGGAGAAGGGAGGAGGAGGGATGAAGGGAAGGAAGGAGGAGGGAGGAGAGAGAGGGAGAAGAAGAAGGAGGGAGAGAGAAGAGAAGAGGGAGGGAGGGAGAAAGGAAGAGAGGGAGGAAGGAGGAGGGAGAAAAGGATGGAAGAGAAGGACGGAGAAAGAGAGGAAGGAAGGACAAAAGAAAGTAAGAAAAAAAAAAAAGATGAAAAATACCTGTCGCTCTTTCATTCGTCGTTTATGTTATTCGATTCCTAATTAAGTATCTTTACTTATCTCTCTGGCTGTTCTTTTTTCTAATTTTCTCTCTTTTTCCTTTTCTTCTTTTTTCTTTCTCTTTCTTTTTCCTCTCCTTTCCTTTTCTCTCTCTCTTGCTCTTCTTTTTCTTCCTCTCTGCGACTTCTTTCCTCTCGTCCTTGCAACTTTCTTCTTTTTCTTCGTCTTTGCTACCTTCTTCCTCTTCCCCTTTATTGCCTTCTTCCTCTCACACTTGCTACCTTTCCCCTCTCCTTCTTTTCTTAAACATTTTCTCTTCCTCTTTCATTTACTACCTGCTTCTCTCTCCTTTCCTCTTGCATACCCTCTTTCCCTTCCTTCTCACTACCTCCTTCTTCCACCTTTCTATACCCTCTTCTCCTCTCCTCTCCCACTACCTCCTTCTTCCTTCCTTCTCTTTCCTTTACCTCTTTCTTCTCCTCTCTCACTACCTCCTTCCTTCCTTCTCCTCTTCCTCTACTTACCTCCTTCTTTCCTTCCTTCCTCTTTTCTTCCCTCTCCACTACCTCCTTCCTTCCTATACCCACTCCTCCCCACTACCTCCTTTCCTCTCCTCTCCCATTACCTCCTTCCTTTCTTCCTCTTTTCCTCTCCTCTCCCACTACCTCCTTCTTTTTTTCTCCTCTCTCACTACCTTCTCCTCCTTCCTTCCTTCCTCCTTTCCTATACCCACTCC
>NW_020872825.1:0-20000 GCF_003789085.1 Penaeus vannamei | reverse complement strand
AAGATGCCTCGAAGCTTTTATTTGCAGAGCGGAATAATGTTCAACTGAGGAAAATTCGCATAAGAAGAAATTAAAAACAATCCTTACGGATGTGAATAGAAAATATCTGTAAAATATATGAAGCAACAAAACAACATTTAACTATAAATCAAAAGGGACTTTAATTTTTTTCTCTGTCATATTCGATGCAGAAATATCTTGAAATTTGTAGAGATTTGCATCATACTTTTAAAGACAGTCCCAACCTGCGTGGGACACTCCGCATCTAACCTAAAATTTTGGAGAGTCATAGGCCCGTACTTTTAAAACCTTCGCCAGTGCTGGCGTTCGCCTGGCGAACCTCTGAGTGAGGGAGGCCTTACTTTTAAACCCAACGTTCGCCAGGGCGGGCGAAGGGATCGCCAGGCGCTAACATCTTGTATTCCCGCTAAATCTAGCGCAAATTTGTTTACATGTGCAGTGCACATAACATAACCTAAACTTAATTATTAACCTCGAGAGAAGACGAAAATGTTGTTTCCGCAATAGCGTCACTTTATACTATAACAAAGGAGTTAAAATTTAACTTTATGGTATAACAAAGAAGTTGAAAATATCTTTATACTATAACAAAATTAACTATACTTTATGCTATACTACACTTTATACTATAACAAGGTTAACTTTATGGCCCGTACTTTTAAAACCTTTTGCTTTTTCTCGCGTTTTTTTTCATTCGCCGAAGCGCTAGATTTAGCAGGAATCCAAGATGTTAGCGCCTGGCGATCCCTTTCGTTCGCCAGGCCTGGCGAACACCTGCCTTGGGTTTAAAAGTAAGGCCTCGCTAGCATTGGCGAAAGGTTTTAAAAGTACTTTATACTATACTATATCAACTTTATACTTTTATACAAAAAATAACTTTATACTTTTGGTAAATCTAAGTAAGACAGCCGCGCCTATTTGTTTGTTTTTCTCCTATCCCCTTCAATCTTGGGTGACTCGTGGAGAATTGGGGGTTGTAGGTGGCGGGGGGGGGGGCACACACGGAAGAAATAGTAGAATCAAAGTGAAAATTTTGAAAAAAAAATGCATAATCCGAACGAGATTCCGGCGCCGCTGCGGGATGCGACGGTGTCAATGTTGCCGAAAATCCCGACGAAATTTCTTAATGTAATAACGTAACCTAACCTAACCAACCTAAACCTAAACCTAACCTAAAACCTAAAACCTAACCTAACCTAACCAACTAACGTAACGTAACCTATACCTAACCAAACCTAACGTAACCTAACCTACCGTAACCTAAACCTTAAACCTAACCTTCCAAACCCCCGTATTTTGTATATTGCAGAAAGCTCACAGTATTGTTTTCATTCGAGACGGTCCGAGACAACGATGTTTGTGGACTATAGAGAGGCAACTTTTGAATTTCAATTAATTAAAGCACAACCAGTGAGGTCCCCACAATTTTATTAACTTCCCCGACATGTACGAACTCTAGTCAATAATTCTGTTATACTTTCCCCTGTATATATAGTGCGGCTGTCTAAATTAGTATTGCCATACTTTTATACAAAAAATAACTTTATACTTTAACCAAAGAGTTTAAAAATTACCATTTTACTATTCCTAACTGATATAAGATATTGAACTGTAGGCCTACAAGGGTATCATTAGACACGCCTCATTATAGGGCGGTGGAGCACTACAGCTATGTTTCTATAGCCAAAAGTAAACATGCCGCCATAAAAACACCTCTGGTAACATTTGTGAAAAGAACATTATCCTTACAACCAAAATAACAACCTAAATCTAAATAAGTCATCTCGGGGGTGGGGGTGGTAGGGGGGAAGGAATACAGCTGATGTCTTGAGCTCTCGACTGGAACATCGAAGGTCTTGAAAAAAATACGTATATACGTTATTTCATAATGAATTACGATTTTAAGATATATTAGAATTTCAATGTGATTCCTGCATCATATCCTACACAAATATATTACCAATTTATAATTTGAAAGCAAGAAAATGGTATTCAAACAGCTCTCGCGCCTTTGCTTCGCCAGGCTGTTCCAATACGATCTTTCGCCAGCCCTGGAGAACGTTCACAGGCATGATTTTAATTGTACGAAATTCCGGATCGCCCGGCGAAACCTTTCGCCAGCCCTGGCGATAGGTTTTAAAAGTACGGGCCTTAAGACAGAAACTACCAGTCAAAGACATTTTCGTTCACAAATTTGTCTAAGTCATAGATAGATGAAGATAATCATACATCATTAATGTCAAATAGACTTTGTGATATGTTGTCAACCATCAATTCATCCATTTTCTACATATTTACAGTAATTTTCTCCGAAAAAAACAAATGTCGCCGCGCAGCTTCACAGCTGATGCAATGACAAAAAACCCTTGGTAATACTATTATCCTTACAGAAGTAACATTTACAACGGATGTAGTTTGAACATATTACTGCAATCTGTTATCTTCAAAGACTCTAAGGCATTGTAAATACTTTTTCTATTACCAGCATAAACTTCGAGACGTGATGAACAAAATCCATTTCGGTTTTGCCTGATGAGGATCTCGTGAAGAGTTCGAAACGTTACGATTATTTTCAATTCTCACTGTGGCTATTTTCATTTCCATTTTTGAGACATGAATACCGCCCAGTCCTAACTCTGATTGCTTTGATAATAATGGTGATAATAATAGTAATGATGATAATAATAATGATCATAATAATAATGATAATAGTAATGATAATGATAACAACAGTAATAATGATAGTACTAATAACAGCAATGATAGTTATAATGAAAAATTAATAATAGTAATAACGAAAGTAAATAAAAATAGATAATAAGAATAGTAATAATACAAGTAATAATTATAATAAAAGTAATAAGAGGGCTGGTAATAACAGTAAAAGTAGTCATAATGGTGATAATAACATTAATAATGGTAATATTATTAATAATAATAATAGCAATAATAATAATAGCAATGATAATAACAGCAATAATAATTATAATTAATAATATAATGATCATGACAATAACAATAATAATGATCAATCTAATAATGGTAATTGTAATAATATAAGTGATAATAACTACAATATAAATAATCGAGATAATAATACCGGATAGCTCGTAATACTTATCTTTTTTTTTAAACACAAATACTCACTAATACTACTTCTTTTTTTAGATTTTCCATAACAATTTACTCCAAAGCGATACTCTCACAATACCCACCAAGTGTTTTTTTTCTAAACAAATCCTAAATACTCGTAATAACTCACCAGTCATTTTCTTAAACGTCTAAATACTAATAAAAATAATACTGCACTAGACACCAAAACACAATAATAGTCCACTAGTAACTCTCATAATACTCTCACCTAATACTGCTCATAATACACATAATACTAAAACTCGTCATAATACTGCAGTAATACCTCTCATAATACTCACTAATACTCTGCATAATTACTCACTAATACTCTCATAATATCACTAATCTCTGCATAATACTGCACTAATACTGCCTCATAATACCACTAAATACTCTCATAATACCTCACTAATACTCTCATAAATACTCACTAATACTCTCCAGTAATACTCACTAATAGCTCTCATGAATACTCACTAATACTCGCATAATACTCACTAATACTCGGCATATACTCACTAATTACTCTCATAATACTCACTAATAACTCTCACAATAATGACTGCACTAATACTCTCATAAATACTCACTAATACTCTCATATATACTCACTATATACTCTCATCATACTCACTAATACTCATAATACTCAGCTATACTCTCCCTCAATAACTCATAATATCTTATATATCTTCACTAAATACTCTCATAATACTTTCACTAATACTGCTCATAGATACTCACTAATCTCTCATAATACTCACTAATACTCTCATAAATACTCATAATAATAGTCTTCATAATACCTCACTAATACTCTCATAATACTCTCACTATACTCAACTAATACTCTCATAATACTCACTAATAATCTCATAATACTCCTAATACTCTCATATATGATACTCACTATATGACTCTCACATAATACTCATAATACTCACTAATACTCTCATAATACTCACTAATGGTCTCACTGCTTCGCTCAGCCTACCCGACAGCCACTTGTTTTCATCTTCTAAATAAGGAGAGAGAAAATAATTTGATTGTATTTCCGGAAACATTGTTAGTCGGTTAGAAATAATAACCAGATAGAAAAAAAAAAATATATATATCTATAAAAAGAAAATAATGATAATAAAATTATTGGGAAAGGGAGAGGGAGGGGGAGGGGACAGGGAGGGGAAAGGGGCAAGAAAGAAGGAATAAGGATAAAGGGAGAAAGGGAGAGAGGGAAGGAAACAAAAGAGGTGAGAAGGAGAGGGAGACAGGGAGAATTGAGGGAAGAAAGGAGAGAGAAGAGAGATGGAGGGAGAGAATGAAGGAGAGAGAGAGAGAGGAGGTAGAAAGAGAGAAGCAGCGTTGGAGGGAGAGTGAGAGATAGAAGAAAGATGGAAGGAAGGTGGGAGAGAACGAAAAAGGGAATTAACATGGAGGGGAGGAAGGAGAGAGGGAAGGAGAGGAAGGCGGAAGAGAGAGTTAAAAAAAAAAAAAAAAACACGAACACGGTAAATAAAACAAATTAATTAATACGCGACAAAAGCAAGTAAGCAGAAACAGACATAATTTTGACGGTGATAACAGAACTACATCGGTTTGTTTAATAACGTTAATAATTACCCTTCATACCTTTTCCTCATTAAACAAAAAAAATAATCAAAAGTTATAACAGCCTGATAATAAGTTAAAGGCTACATTAAAGAGACAAAAGACGATAACAACAAAATAAATTCAATAATGTTTTTCTTCAATACTGAGTAGAATATCTTAAATATCAATGATAATAATTTTTATATCAATATTTTTCTTTTCTCTATCAATGCTTTTATATCATTTTGAAGTCCTAGAACAGCATTAATGAAAAATAAAAATAGAGACATATACTGTAAAGGAGAAAGCATGGTTGAACATAAATATAATATGCCAAGAACTTTGCACGGATAAATATATTGTGTTGTGTTTCTTTACTTCGCGGAACTGAGGGACTGGAAGGCGAAGGAAGAAGGGAGGGGAGAAGAAGAGAGAGAGAGGAGGAGGAGGGAGGGAGGGAGGGAGGGAGGGAGGGAGGAGGGAGGGAGGAGGGAGGGGGGAGGAGGGGAGGAGGGGGAGGGAGGGGGAGGGAGGGAGGGAGGGAGGGAGGGAGGGAGGGAGGAGGGAGGGGAGAGAGAGAGAGGAGAGGGAAGGGAGGAGGGAGGAGGGAGGAGAGAGGAGAGAGAGAGAGAGAGAGAGAGAGGAGAGAGAGAAGAGAGAGAGAGAGAGAGAGAGAGAAGAGAGAGAGAGAAGGAGAGAGAGAGAGGGAGAGAGGGAGGGGGGGAGAGCCAAGGAGTGAGGGAGAGGGAAGGGAGGGAGAGAAGAGAAGGAGGGAGGAAGGAAGGAGGAGGGCGAAGAAAAGAGTAGGGAAGGGAGAAGAGAAAGAGAAAGGGGGAGGGATGGAGGATAAAGGAAGGAAATGGATCGGATGGAGGGAGAAAGTCGAATGAGAAAATAAATATATTTATATATATATTATATATATATATATATATATATATATATATATATATATATATATATATATATAATGTGTATAGATATAGATATATATGTATAATATTATGATATATCTATATCTACATCTATATATACATGTGTATGTATATATGTATATATGTGTATATATTATATATATATTATTTATTATTATATTATATATTATAATATATATATATATATATATATATATATATATAATATATATATATACATATATATGATATATATGTATATATATATATATATATATATATATATATATATATGAGATAAATATTATATATATTATATATGATATATATATTAATACACACACACACAACACACACACACACACAACAATATACTATATATATATATATATTATATATATATATATATATTATATATATAAATAGTATATTATATATTGATAATACATATATATATATGATAGTATAATATGATAATATTATTTTATTAATATATATATATTATAATTATATATATGTATATATATTCTATAGTTACACATTTACTACAATGTATATATAGATGAGATTAGATATTTCATTATGTTTGCGATATTTTATTCTATACAATTTATATATATATGTATATATATATTATCGATTATTATATTATATATCATTATACTTATTATATAGTACTATAGCGTATTATATTATTATATATCATATATATATCATTAATATTATTATATATTATATATATATATCATTATTAATTATATTTATATTATATATATTATTTATATATTATTATATATATATACACACTATTACATACACATGTATATATGATGTAGTATAGATATTATCCATATATGTTTATACATATATATCTTATATCTTAACATTCTATTTGTAGTAATATATTTTAATTATATATTATCTATTTTATATACATATATAATATTTATATATGTATTTATGATATATATTAATATAGTATCTGTATATTATAAATATATTAATATAATGGTGTATGTATTAGATATATATTGATTTAACATATATGATATATCTATTATCTCATCTTTATACTGTGTATTATATATGTGTATATATATATCATTATATATATATATTATATATATATAGTATATATATATATATATTGTTTATATCATATGTTATATTATATTTATTTTATATATATATTTATAATTACGTATATTATATGTATATTATTATCCATACCTTATATTACTATATATTTATATATATATATATTATGATATATTGATTATATATATACACATATTATTTTAATGTGTAGTAGATATGATATATTGCTAGATATGATGGATATATCTTATATCTACTATAATATAAGATGTTGTAGTATATAATGTGTATATATATATCATATATATATATATTATATAGTATATATATATATTATATATATTGTATATATATATATATGACATATATATATATAATATATTTTATACATATATGTATATTATATATAGTAATATATATTATATATATTATATATATATATATATATATATATATATATATTTATATATATATATATATTATGTATATATATAATATATTATATATATATATATATATATATTATATTATATATATATATATATACTATATTAATGCATATATATATATTATATATAATATATATAATATATATAATTATCTATATTATAGTATATATATATAATATATATATATGTATATATATATTTATATATATATATATATTTATACATATGATATTAATATATATAACTATTATATATATATTATATTTATGCTATATTATAATATATATCATACACACACACACACACACACACACACACACACCACAAAACACACACACACAACAACACACACACACACACCACACACCACACCTTATATATATAATATATAAATTTATATTTATATTATTTATATTGTGTTGTGTGTGTGTGTGTGTGTGTGTTGGTAGTGTGTAGAATATATATATTCACTATATATATATTATATATATATAAATTTTCATATGTTAATATATATCATATATAATATACCGTACATATAATATCTATATTGTGTGTCAGTGTGTGTGGTGTAGTGTGTGTGTTGTGTGTGCTGGTGTGTGACCCTGTGTGCTGTGACTGTCGCTGCTGTGTCTGTGTGATGTGTGTTGTTGTGGTGGTTGTGTGCTGATGCTGTGATGGTGTGTGGTGTGTCTGTTGTGGTGTGATTGTGTTGTGTGTGTGTGTGCTGTGTGTGTGCTGTGTGATGATGATGTGATGTGATGTGCCTGATAGTAGTGTGTAGTGTGGGTGTGAGTGGTCGTGTGTGTGTGATTTGTGTGTGTGTGTGTGTGGTGTGTGCTGTGTGTGCTGTGTGCTGTATTGAAGGTATTTACATAGGATCTATACGTGATATGGGTGTAGTTGATGTGTGTAGTTGTAAATAATATATATCAATATGTATACATATATATTATAATTACTTATCATATATTGTTATGGTTGTTTAGTGTGATGGGATATTATAATTATCTATATCTTTTAATATATATAAATTTATCCTGTGTGAGTTGGGGGGTTGTGTGTTGTGTTGGTTGGGTTGTTTGATGTGTCCGTGTGAATGATGTGGAGTGTGTGACAAATGTGTGTGTGATGTGAGATGTCGAATGTTGTGTGTGTGTGGTGTGTGTAGTGTGTGTGTGTGTGTGGCTGTGTGTCGTGTTCGTGTGTGTGGCTGTGTGTGTTTGTCGTGTGTGTGTGTGTTGTGTTGTGTGACTGATGTGAAACTAATGTGTGTATGTAGTCAGTGTGTGGTTCGCAACCACACCACACCAATCGTCGAACGGGTGATGTATATATGTGCTGTGATATGTGTTTGTTTGATGTGTATCTAAAAATGTGTTGTGTGTGTGATATATATATGCTTTATATATATTTATTCTATGTTATATATATCCATGATATACTGGAGGATGATTATATTGTGATGTGTGTGTAGTGATGTTGTGTCGATGTAGTTATATGTTAATATATTATATGTTAATGCTGTTTATGTAAGTGCGTGGAAGTGGTGTGTTGTATATCTATATTACTATTTGGGTGTTTTGTGTGTTGTAATATTGTGTCTATTATATCATATATATATATTACTCTACGTACTTATATATAATACAATACTACCTACTGTGTTGTGTGTTTTGTGTGTCGCTGTGTCGTGTGTTAGTGGTCTTGTGTGTATTATATAATATAACTAGATGTGTGTGTGTGTGTGTGTTCTGTTGGTGTCTGTTGTGTTAAATGTGCTGTGATTTTATTGATATCTTTATATATATACTATATATTATATACATATATATTATATTATTTTACTTATATATTATATACTATATATACTATTTATATTATATCTATATTTCATGTGTAGTTATATTATATATTACTTATTATAATTATTATAATGCGAGATGAGTAGATGTATGATAGGGCATTTGTAATTATGTATAATGGACGTCCGGGAATGCATGTAATGATAACCACGGCATCATATTACTAAATAAGATAAAGTCGTTAAAACCTCTATGAGAATTGACTAGTTATCGACATAATGGCTGTGTGTGCTAGAACAATTAATTTCCTTGTGTAGTGCATTAATTCTTGTCGTGGCTCGTGTACATGGTAAAAATGAACTTTGAAATTCTATAATACTTTACCATTGTGTGATGTGAATGATAGGTGATCAAGAATGTTGTGTGATTTCTAGCCACGCTTGTGCAAAACTCGATAAGATGAGAAATATTTTGTAATGGAAAACGTTTTTTTTTTTTTTTTTTTTTTTAAGGAGATGATTGACTGATGCTTGGTAAGGCGGAGAGCCATGTTATTGGGACCGAAAACAAGTAGAAAGAGTGTAGTTAGTCTTGTGCAGGAACAAATTTTCCTACCCGGTCGCTGGTTGTTTGGTTTGTTTGGTGTGTAGCGTCGATGTAGGTGATGGTGGTGTTTGATTTGGTGTCGTTGATTTGTCGATCATGGATCATTATAATAGATATGAAATTATTAGTGGATAATTTGCGTAATAATGCGCAAAATGCAGATCTTATCTACAATTACTCTTAATGGATTTTCATGATAATAACATACTTACTAACGATAATGCATAATAATTAAAAATAATTGATAATATGTAGAATTAATCATTAAGTTATTGTGCTGCTTGATTATTGTGTTAGTGTTAAATTGTGTTACGTGTTTGATGTCGTACAAAGTATAGTTGTAACTTCGTCAGCTTTCCTTTGTACTTAGTAGTAGTGTGTGGATCTAACTATATGATGCGGAAACATGACATCTTCTATTAATGAGTCGAACATAGCACTTCTCATTAATAATGATTATAGTTAAGGGTAACTTATGGCCCGATAAGTCACATTGTGTATATGTGTGTTATGATAGTGATGGTGTTATGCATTATATATAATGTAATAATAATGATGATTGATTAATAATCATTAAAGTCATCCTATAATTGGAAAAAGGACTAATAAAATTATATAATCCCCAAAGGTCGAAAAACCGGCGAAATCTAGCGTATAATTATTTTTAGGTATAATTAGCCGTTTGAGAATATGGGTCTGAAAAAAAATAACCCTTGTCGTTTTATGGGCATATCTGTATTAATGCATTATTGATTATTGTTTCTTATGCAATATTCGGTTAATTATGATGTAATTTTTCATGATATTCTATATTAATAAGTTGGATGATAATAATGATAATATGACATTATTAAGGGAAATTTTGGACATTAACTTTAGTGAAAATATTATGACATTTAAATTAGGAAATTCTGACACTAATCTAGGATCTATAATAAAATGACTATATCTATATGATCAATTGCCGCTAATTAATGCCAATCGATATGCCAATCTTATCGAACACACCTCTACAATGTTTCATTGATAATAACAGACAATACTATCGGATAGATGTAATAAATTAAAAATAATTATGATAGTAGAAATTGTGGTTGTTAGATTATGCTGCTATTGATTATGTGTGTGTGTATATATTTAATTATTGTTGTGCATATTATTATATTTCTATAAACAGTTATAATTTATATTGTTTAATTATCACTATTAAGCATGGAAATTAGTATTATTATGAGGAATATATAAATGTAATCATTGATAATCTATACTCCATATATTGCATGATAATATCATTAAATAGACCATCCATAAAATGAATAAAATAAAAGATATAAAAGTTATAAACTTCTAATTATGTATATATATAATGTATCAATAAGCAATATTGATAATTCCCTATAGCAATAATATATACCAATATATAAATATAATTATTATAATGAAATATGATGTTCGGTATATTTTAACTTATCTCATTGCCAACTTATGTATGAATTATTGGATGTACATGGATTTTAATTATTCACACTATTATTATGCTTATAATTATAAAAGTAATCATATTTCTCAAAGACTTATAGCTTTATAATTTATGTATATTGTGCTGTATTCGTGATTGTTCTAGTGTATTATGTCATTATCATTCATAGGTTGTCATATATCATTATTGTCGAATAATGAATAGGATAGTAGCTGATTGTTCATGTTAAAGCTCATGCATAATCTACCCGATTAATTGTTGGAACATCCTCACTACAATTACCATTTTGAAAAAGTGGATGATAGTGTTTCGTCTGTTTTCTTGCTGCTGGTTTCGTCTCTAAAGAGTGCTGTATCACGCTAGCATTTTGTGCTCGTGTTGTTGTGGACTTTGTGGTGTGTGATTTTGATTACTCTGGCCATTATGTGTGTGCTCATGTAGTCATTGTAGCAAAGGCGTGCTGTAAATCGTAGTATGATCATAGGTCATTCATTGGGTATGAACTTATTCATCATCTAATAGTCATTATCATCGAATTGATTAATCTTATATTATATCATTATTGCAGTGACCTCTACATAACTCTATTATGCCTAAAGTACTATATGATTGGCCAATTTTTGTGTCTGTGTTATCAATGAACTTTAAATATACTGTAAGATGTGAGCTGTGTATGTAGTGCTAATCTCTGGAAAATACAATTGATGTGAATTCTGCGATGCCAATTTTGATATTAATAATGACAATGAGTATGATTTTACTTTATTTCTCATTAGCCCATTTTAGCATGAAATTCTTGGAATAGAGTTTAAGTTTGCTTTATTGCAGGTTTGTGTGTGTGTCGGCTGTGTGTGTAGAGTATACTTAGTGCATAGATACTCAATTGTGATAATTATGATTTTATCATTATTTTAATCGATTTATGATTGTCATTATCCACTTGTACATTATCGACACACTTATTCTATCTCTCTGGATTTGGCAAAAATAAAAGATCACATCTTAATTCGATAACGTCTCATAACTTACTGAACTTAATGTTAATATGCTTCATGCATTACAATTAAAACAGAGAAAAAGGTCTACTTTATCGATGTTTCTCTCCAAGAAGGCTGGGTAATACGCTAGATTTTCGCGATTTTTCTATGACATTTTAGGATATTCATTTCTATTCTGGCCTTTCCATTATAAACGGAACAATGCATATATTACCTATTCATTATTATTTCACTCCTCCTCACTGTCATCATTTTTGGACTGCTGTGTGATTTCATTGATGTTGATTAGTGTGTGATCATCGATCTACATCATATTATTATTAAGTTCATCAATTGTGATGTGATGACAAGATTTAATAATACATGCTAAATTATCTTTGCTGTATAGATATATATATCATGCTGCTGTGTGATACTTGATGTTGTATTGATAATGATATAGACAATAGATTGAGTATATTGTAGATTA
The DNA here is from genome assembly GCF_003789085.1 of Penaeus vannamei. Classification (NCBI taxonomy): domain Eukaryota; kingdom Metazoa; phylum Arthropoda; class Malacostraca; order Decapoda; family Penaeidae; genus Penaeus; species Penaeus vannamei. Next base: position 7,435 of record NW_020872825.1, on the reverse strand, counting down.
GATATATGACAATAATTAATGATTAAGTGATGTGTGTGTGACTGTTAGTTTTATGTGTATGTTATGTGGCTTGTGTGGCTGGTATGTATGAAAAAGATTTATTTGAGAGATTAATTATTGCTAATTATTTGCTGTGATGTTAGTTTGATCTGAGTGGATTTATATTTTATGTAATTAGTCGTGGTGGTTTATTGAATCATTTTATTATCATTATTACATTACAAGGCGAAAGGTTAGTTTTCGACGTTTCTCTCAAAACGAGATGTAGTAATTATATATAAATTCTTTGGCCTTTAGGATTCATTTATAATCTGGATACTGAGTTGAATATATTATTCTTCTATAATTTATTTCATTAACTTATCATCATTATATTTAATTTATTCATTATAGTCATATATATCTATCATGATTATAATATTATATATGTATCATCATTATTGCAGTTTAAATTAATTAATCATTATGCTAATTATTATTGCTTAATTTTTATTCACTATTTANTTACTTAAGCTGATAATAAAAAAATGAGAGAGAGAGAGAGAATCAGATAGTGTCAGACCACACGGACTGAGAACAAGACTCGTTATTACGAATAATGCATAAAACGGCAGGAAAGACACTTTGTGCTTCATTTCCTTTGTCGGATTCTATTACATTCAGATTGGCTCAGTAGGTATAACACCTTCGAAGTCGATGGACATTTGTTTTCCTTTCCTAGTATCTACCAATGTCTACCAACCAATATCTTCCTCACTCTATCTTCGACGAATAGAATTTTCTTGGATAAAAATGTCTGGTCTTTCCTTGTTTACAGTCAGATTTTCACAGACTGGAGATACTAAACCTAAAATTTTAAATCTCACAAATGTATCTATGACCACGAAATGGAAACTAAATCAAAAGTGGTTTAAAATACATGAAAATACCATCGAAGGTTATAGTCTTTATGAAGATAATTGACTGCAATAATATGTTAAACTTCAATAAATCTTACTCCCATGATGACAATATCAGATGTGGCACTTCTTAGAATTGGCATATCTGTGTCAAAATGTATCTGACAAATAAATACTCCTACAAGTTCAATTTCATCGCCGTATTAAAATCTTATTGCAAACTGCAGCAGGAATAATACTTTGATAAACTTTTGAAGTGGTATTTTTATGTTGAAATCATAAAGATTTTTTTTCGGAAAATATTTATATTATAGTCGAGGCGTGGAAGATGTGAATGGGCAACTATAATGAAGGATCGAGATTATTGTAAGCGAAATAATTGTTCTGTTCCCAAGCCAATAACCTCACCTGTCTCTTGCTAACCAAACGTACCTAGTGTTAAACACATTTTAGTTTTCTTTCCTTCTATTTGTCTCTGTTTGTCTTTCTGCACGTGCGCGTGTGTGAGGGTGGGGAAGGTTACAGATATACGAGAATATAGATTCGTTTTGCGCTGCAGTTCCTTATTTTCTTCGCACCGAATCAGCATTTATTTTTAATAGAGTCGTTTTACAGCTTGACGGAAATGGCATTCCTGTATCAAAATCATATGAAAAAGTATGATACACTAACGTGGAGGCACATATCTAGATAATATCAGTTTAGCTTAGATGTAGTATTTATTCATTATCTGTTACATCGGAAATTTTGAAATACCAATGAATATCAACTTTGCGGTATTATCATGATTGTTCTATTGAATTCTATCATTTTTTTTTTTTTCTTAAATCCTTTCATTTCCTAATTAAATAAAAGGATCTAGTGGTGGATATTACACTCCTTTCCGTAATTGCAGAATCCCCATTCTCTTTTCTATTCATGTACAGTGCATAAGCTGACTAAAGTGGTAAAATATGGGTCAATGTGTGAATCGAGATTCTCATTATTGCGTCACTGTCTTATTTTTTTCATCAATGCTTTACTTCCTTTGTCATTTCAGATTAAATTGATGCAGTAAAACCCTGAGCATGCTTATAAGAGAAATATTCATAATCCACTCTTATATTATGGCACTTCATAGAACTGGCATAATCTATCTGTGGTAAAATAGAATAAAAGGAGAGGTAAAATATAGACAGTAAATAAAAAAAAAAAGTATAGAATTCTTTTTGAGATCATTATCCAATGGTGGATCCGAACGAAAATCATTGATTATAAATAAAGGTTTTAAAAAAGCTTAATATTGCATCTCTGTATAAAACACCCGTTGACAAGCAAATAAACTTCTGTTCCTATGCCTAATAGTCTCATCTGTCTCTTGCAAACCAAACGTACTTCATGTTATACACCTTTTAGTTCTCTTTCCTTCTCTTGTGTCTGTCCGTCTTTCTGCACGTGCGCGTGTGAGTGTGGGGAAGGTTACAGATAAATGTAGATTCGTTTTACGCTGCAGTTCCTTTTTTCTTCGCACCGAATCAGCATTGTTGTTACTACAGAGTCGTTTTACAACTTGACGGAAATACATTCCTGTATCAAAACCATATTAATAAGATATACTCACGTGGAGGCACATAACTAGATAATATCTGTTTAGCTTAGATGTAGCATTTATTAAATCTGTTAACTGTCACTCTAAAACATTGATGGTGTCAGTATTTATATGTTTGTATCCCCCTTTAAAGATTCTCATCACAGAAGCAGTTGGTTCATTAACTGAGAACTCATCAGCAGAGAGACTTCAAGGAGATCTTTCTTGTCAGCATGCTATTGCAGGTACACTGAACGTAAGGGAGTAATGCGGAAATATTGGAAAGATTAGAAAAGAACGGAGATACAGGATTCCCTATATAATGCCATATCCACCACAAAACTACTAAACAAATTGTTGCATTTCCTGTATATATAGCACCGAAATATAAATAGGAAATTCTAGCGTAAGAGAACCTCGAAGAGAATATCGCTCTAAACCTTTAAATATTTACTCGTTCGTATTTTCTTTTTGATGATCCTCTTCACAAAAGCACTGGCATCACATCCTCGAGTTCCAATAAATAACTGCTCGCAGTGACTCCTCAGTCTACTAAGTTATTTTGAGGACGAAGTACGAAAGTACAAAATTCTATATTGATTTTTTACATTATCGTGTAAAACTCCCTATGTCATTTCACATAAAACTGTTGTTGTAAAACCTGGAGTATGCTTACATAAGGAAAATGACCATGACATTCCTCATTATGAATTTCATCATTTGAGAATTTTCCAAACATGATTTTATTTTTCTCTCCCCCCCCCCCCCTCCTCTATCGATCTCACAGTAATTGCTCTCTCTCTCTCTCAGACCCCCCCCCCCTTTCTGCTGTGTGTGTGCTCTCTCTCTACCTGCCCTCCCCCTCCCATCTTGGTGTGTGTGCTCCCTCTGTCTCTCTCACTAAAACTTATTTTGTAATGAATATATGGCACTCCTTTTCATTCCTGTTTGTTCGCATAATTCACGTACGTTTATTCAAAAACTGCCAGTCTACCTGCAACATCATAGAAACCAAAGTAATATGAGTAAAAACTGTCAAGAATGATGTTAGAATGTAGGCCAAGATATATATCAAGATTTCCATTATTGCGTTATTACTCTATTTTTTCATCAGTGCTTTAGTCCTTTTGTCATTTCATATTCAACTGATGCAGTAAAACCCGCGTATGTTTATATTAGGAAAATATTAATGATAATCCACTTTATGAATATGAAATCACCATTCATATGGTGATGCAATAAATGCTTAGGTTAAATTTGCCGCTCTTTTAAGAAGAGAAGAGATCGTCAAGGTGGAGGAACGGTTAACGCTGTGGCCTTGTAATTTACAGGCCCACGTTCAGACCGTTCCATGCCAAGTGTGGAATCACACGTAGGCCTCCTTTTCGTTTCTTTTTTCTTTATTGTATTTATTTCAGCCTTTTCTTTCTGCTGATGTGAAATTATAAAAGGAATAATATGAAAATAAGTAATACGAACATATGTAATTTCAGCTAATCTTGATAAGTTCTATGGTTGACTGATAACTAAATGAATTTATGTATGTATATGTATGTATTTATGTTTACAATATCCAGTTGATCTTTCGTTTTGATAAATATCATCGCCATATTAAACAATTGAGATGTCTTAATGCAATCTGCAGCAGGAACGATACCTTAATAAGTTAACCTTGAAAAGACCATCTGAAATGTTTATCAAACATATTTTCTAGGAAAAAAAAAATCTATTCCCGTTAATAACACGTGTCTCTTACCAACCAAACATACCTCGTGCTATACACCTTTTAGTTTTCTTTCCTTTTCTTTGTCTCTGTTCGTCTCTCTCTGCACGTGGGCGCGTGTGAGGGTGGGGAAGGTTGCACATGTATATGGATTTTTAGTCTTTGTATTCGTTTAGCGTTGCATTTTTTTCGTCTCACTCAATCAGCATTTATTGCTACTACAGAGTCTTTTAATAGCGTGACAGGAATTGCATTTCTGAATCAAAACTATATCAAAAAGTAAGATACACTCACGTGGAGGCACATATTTAAGTAATATCAGAGTTGAGCTTAGATGTAGCATTTGTTCATTATCTATTAAGCCGGAAATTGTAAAATACCTTGAAGTATTATCTTGGATATAAATATTAATCTGAAAAAATAATTCAAATATAAACCATCACCGTTTTTTAAGAGTAACATAATATATATACAATGTATTAGGCTCAAGATGATCGCGGACAAATGAAAGTAATTTTGTGGTGAATATAACACTCCCTTATGTAATTGCAGAATCCCTCTTTTCTTTTCCATTCATGTGCAGTGCTAATCCGCCTGCAGTAACACAGAAACCCAGGAATGTGAGCATGAGCTGAATGTTGAATGCGTCACTATTTTATTTTTTAGCAATGATGTATTCTCTTTGTCATTTAATGATGCTGTAAATCCCTGAGTATGCTTATAAAGAAAAATATTCATGATAATCTGACCGTGAAACTATCATTTGAGGTATTTACAAAGCATGATTTTCTGATCTCTTTCTCACACTCTCAGTGCTCTCTCTCTCTCTCTCTCTCTCTCTCTCTCTCTCTCTCTCTCTCTCTCTCTCTCTCTCTCTCTCTCTCTCTCTCTCTCTCTCTCTCTCTCTCTCTCTCTCTCTCTCTCTCAGGGTTCCCCTCTCTGTCTATGCCTCCCCCCCACTTTCTCTCCCTTTCTCTGGCATCTGATCAGGTGAGGTCTGTTTAGTTCTAAATTGGGCCAATTCATAGAATGGGCATATCTTTGGTAAAATAGAAGGAGAATAAGAAAAGAATTAGAGCAAAAATATAGACAGTAGATACGAAAAATGAATTTTCTTGAGGTGATTATCCAAGGCGGAACCGAATGTCATAGATTATGAATAAAAGCTAAATAATCTTAATATAGCATTTCTGTGTCTACAAAAAGTAAACAAGTCAATTCGTGAATAACAGGGAGAGCTCGACTAAAATATAGTAGCAGCCAGGGGAAAACTTATGATTAAAGTTTTTATCATTAATCATATATCTGTCTATCCAAAGATTTTATATGTTATACAACCAAAGGTATCAATTGACATATATCTCCCTGTTACCATTATCCCTATTTCCATTATCTATTACTGTTATCATATTAATTTACATTATCTGATCACCATTACTACTGTTATGATTATTAATATTATTGTCATTCAGCGTGCCCCTTTTGTCTTTTCTTTCTCTACATTTCCATCAATCATCTCCGTAATTCATGTGACAATTCGGACACTTCACTATCTTTTCTTGACAAACCGAAGCTTCATGTTGCTTTGTTATTTATGCGAGAGACGAAAGTTTTGTAAGACAGCCTTTTGATTGATGATAATGATAATTATGATTATGATAGTGATACTAATAATATTAATGATATAGTAATAAAAATGATAATGATCATGATAAAAAAACATAATAATAATAGTGATAATGATGATAGTAATAATCGCAATACTGATATTAATACTAATAATAGAATTATATAATAAAGATAATGATAATATTAAGAGATAGCGATAAAGAAATAGCGGGAGAGAGAATGTTGTCCTTAGAACCGTCTAGCATCTTCTCTTATCGAGATTCTACACACATTCATTTTACTTTAACATTGACTGAACAACGAAAGGCAACAGCGGATCTGAAGAAGAAAAATGAATAATAAACAGACGTCGGAATATCTTTATTACGTATGTGTGTGAGAATGCAGGCCATAAGATAGTAAATGAATAATATAATGAAAAGATGGTGAATAAAAGGCAAGAGAGAGAGGTAGATAGATAGATAGAGAGAGAGATAAGAAGAAAATAACAGACTTTCCTTTTTAGTAAAAAATGTGAACTCATAACAGTAGCCAGGCGGTTACGGTCTATCCGAGGATTTTCAAATAATACGTAATAAATAAATAAAAAAATCGAATACAAATGTACAAATGCATCTCTGCCATTATCGCTATTGATATCATGTATTAAATATTATTCTACTATTCATCTACATCACTATTCTGATCGCTATTATCAATTCTTATGATTAGCGTTTTTACCTTTCCTCCTGTTCATTTATCATTTTCTTTGTCTTTCCGTTCGCCATTTTTGTGTCTGTCCTCCCATCTCCTTTCTCTCTTTCTTTTGCGAAAGTAAACTGGGCTGTGGTTTCTGTCTCTCTGTTTATCTTTCTCAGTCTCTCTCTTTTCTTATCCTTTATCAATGAGCTTGGTACACACATGCACAAAAAAAAAAAAAAAATCCAACGAGAATTTCACCGAAAACGAAAAACAAGAACAACAACCTTGCACTTTATAAATCCAGAATAACAATCAATTAAATATTCACAATGCCTAGGAGGCGGGGACTGGGGTTCGAGTCCCCAGTTTTTTTTTTTTTTTTTTTTGGTCGAATGTGTAGTAATACATACTATCTTATGAACAATGATGATTAAAAAGTAAGAAAAGAAAGAAAGAAAAATCGTCATATCTTAAAAAAATTATCCGAATTAAAAATTCACATGTTCATCTAACAGAGTAGACGTCGTCGGGGAAAACGCTAATATCGCGAGCTGAGATCGAAAAAACATAATCTCTTACTGGAAATAGGGAAGATTAGATTATCTCAGTTAACCTTGCTATGCTAGTAATGAAAAAATCCCCATTAGAAAAAAAAAAAAAACATCAAAAAAAAACAGTTTAAAATATTAAAAATGGCAAAAAAGGCCCAAGGGGGAAACGTTTTTTTCATTTTTTGAAAGGCGGGTTTTTGTTGTAATTTTTTTTCTTTTTTTTTTTCTGCTTTTTTTTTTTTATTTTCCCTCCTTTTTGAATTTGGGATTTTTTTTTACACTTTTTTTACCAGAAGTAGGGGGAGGAAAAAAAAAAAAAAAAAATTTATTCAAACCCCCCCTTCCGCGGCAAAAAAAAACGCTTAAAAAAAAATCGCGTAGCTCA
>NW_020872824.1:135146-140677 GCF_003789085.1 Penaeus vannamei | reverse complement strand
TTCACGATTCTAATGATAAAGGCCATATCACATCTCCCTTGGAAGTTTCGAAGGAGGAAACCTGGGAATATCTTCAACTGCGGAGTACGGAAAGTTTAGATGAGTTTCGATAATGTTTCCTAATATTGTAAATTACACAAGAGGAGTGGGTGGAAGACCTAGCATACGAATTACGTAAACTTTGAGTGGTTAATGCAGCATAGTTTAGGGTAAAAGTTTTTTTTTCTTAGTTCGGGCTGTGTTGGTAATTGGCACAAGGAAGAAGGGGTTGATCCCCCAGAAATTATGTTGGAGTTTTATATAATCGTATTTTGAATTATCGTTTATGTCTGTTGTTCTGTATGCGGGTGTGGTTTAAGGATAAGAATTATTTACACAATAAAAGGACTGATAATCATATATTTACAGACGGTTTCAGATTAAGAACCTCTGGGTGTCAATACAGAAAAAATAATGTGTCTTAATAAAAAGGAGAAGGGGAGGCTATTTTACAAGCTATAGAACTTAGAATTGTTAATGTGGCAGAGGATATAAAAATATATGATGAATTATTACTAAATTACAATAATAACATTGAACATCACCCGAAACTAAACATCACCCGAAAAAAGCAGAAAAAGAAAGAAAAAAATATCGGGAAAGTAAAGAAATAAACTTATCTTACTCATGTACTTTAATGAAAGAAAAAACTTGTCTGTATTCTAAAATTCCTTATTTTTTATCACTTACAAATTAACCTCAATTTCTAAAATATCAAGATAGACAGTCCAAATCTCTCTCTTCCACACAATGCGGTGATGATTAGCCAATCTCCGCTCCGCCGTTAAAGCGTCTGGCAATCACTGAAAGCCCAATCAAATACCAATTAATCGGACTTCCACTGACATCACTTTAATATCCGAATATCTCAAGCGGGCCGATTCAACGAGGCTTTGGAGCGTCGACATTTAGGGAGGTCGAATGGCAGGCAGGGGCTTGGCGTGGCTTGGGTTGGAGGGAATATTAAGGGTTCATATGTATATATATATATATATATATATATATATATATATATATATATATATATATATATATATATATATATTTATTTATTTATTTATTTATTTATTTATTTATATTTATATTTATTATTATTTTTTTTATTTTTTTTTTTCTTTTTTTTTTTTATTTTTTTTTTTCTTTTTTCTTTTTTTTTTTTCTTTTGTGTTTGTGTGTGTGTTGTGTGTGTGTGTTGTGTGTGTGTGTGTGTGTGTGTGTGTGTGTGTGTGTGTGTGTGTGTGTGTGTGTGTGTGTGTGTGTGTTGTGTGTGTGTGTGTGTGTGTGTGTGTGTGTGTGTGTGTGTGTGTGTGTGTGTGTGTGTGTGTGTGTGTGTGCGTGTGTGGTTGCATAAAAAATCACATGCACGCACACACACACATATATATATACATAGGCATATACTTGAACACACACACACAGTATGAGTGTATGTGTGCTTGCGTAAAGAAGTCAAGTTTCAGAATTTATCAGTCTACCCCAAAGAGAACACTATTCCCATTTTCAGCAAGTCCGTTTTCTATTGTGTCTCACACTGGCGAATAATCCTTTCATCTCATCCTGGATCCGGGTGCTGATCCGGTTCACAACAATTATCTAACTTCCTTGTCAATCAACCAAATCTCGTCATTATTTTCTCAGTTATAGACAAATTAGTGCTGGCGGAAATACGAAAATCCTTTCTAGTATTGATAATTATAGTAACGACAATAACAAAGCTATAATGACACTGATATCGCTCATGTTAAGAGGTAAGGTAAGGATGGTGACAAAAAAATATGATGATGAGGATGATGATGATAATGACAAAAATAATAACAATGATAATAATAATAATAATAATGATTGTAATAGAAATACTGATAATAATGATGAAAGGAGTAATGATGATGATAATGATAAAAATGATGAAAGCAATAATGATGGTAACAGTGATATTGATAATGATAATTATCCTAATAATAACAACATTAATGATAATAATTATTATAAAAATAATGATAATACTACTACACATAATACCAATAACAACAACAACATTAAAGATAATTACAATAATGAAGAAAGTGATAATAATGTTAATGACAGTGATGATAATGATAATTATAGTAATGGCATTAATAACAACAATAATCATAATAACAGCAATAAGAGTACTGGCGGCAGTTATTATGACATTAAATAAGACAGCAATGCCATTATTTGCAATAATGACAACAAAAACATTTTAATTCCACGCATTCAGTTAAAGTCAATATTTCCTCCAAATAAATTGAATCAGCATCAATCACCAAACACCTTATATTATCGTTAATGGTTACCCATCAATTGCAGAGAAAACATAGGAATCAATTACCCAGTTTAATTACCTTTCCTTTGATTATGGGACAGATTCACATTGATTTGCCAGAGCAGACTGCATACATAATATCTATTCCGAGACCCGCGCCATGATCCTTTGTAACGGTCCCTATGGTTGGTCATTTGTAAGCTTGTCTGTGATTGGTCGAGGCGCGTGTGTTTACCTTTGTGTGGTGACAATGGCGGGCAGTGATTGATTCAGACTCGAGGGAAGCGCTCGTGTCATTATGTGCGGATACGAGAGGATGTGGATACGTATATATAGGGATTTGCGTAATGTAGATTAACATGGATTAGAGTAATGTTATAAATCAATATGGATTTGCGTGGTGTTAGAGATACACATGGATTTGGGTTATGTTATAAATATATAATGGATTTAATCATGATAATAACATTAATGAAAACAATATTGATAATGTTATTTCATCACTGATATTACTAATCAAAATGAAAGTAATTTTGATAGAAAGTTTCAAAATAATAATAACGATAATGATGACAATAATAATGATAATAATAATGATAAAATTTATAATGATACTAATATTAATAATGTTATAAAGGCATATGGATTTGTGTCATGTTATTTAGGTAGATATAAATACATATGAGTGTATTTATGGACATCATAAAGATATAAGTAGGCCTAATCTACACCACACACTTACGCATAGCCTACAGAAAGCCTAAATTTGAACTAAAAGACACAGAGATACATAGACGACTCTGGTAGAAGAACAAACAAACAAACAAACACTGCAAACCCGATCCAATCAGCTAATTAAAAGATACACAATCGACCAGTTTACTAATAAATATTCATACATACGGACACGCATATTCACAGATATTAATGCATATCTGTCTATCTATCAGACAGATATATCTATCTGTCTATCTGTCCGGTAGATGTGCATATCTAGACAGATAGATATGTATATATTTCTATGTATATGCACGCCCTTATAATGAATATTCAGGTGGACGTACCTTGCACAAGTTTAACAAATTGGACGAAAATGTTAAACAGTTAATTAAGCAAATGCATAATTAAATGGATGAAGTGAATATATCGATAGATAAATAGATAGATAAGTGAACAGTTAATTAAGATAAGAAATAAGTAAGTAGATAAACATATAGTCAAACAAACATACACATAAACAAATAGACAAACAAACATACACATAAACAAACCAATAAAAAAAACAAGTAAAAACGAATTCTCATGTCACCATAAAAGAAGAAGAAGAAGAAGAAAAAAATAGAATACTAAATAATGCAATGTTGGATAATCAAAGCCATTACTGTCCACTAATTAATCATGTCTAATGCGCGTAGTTACTAATTACGTCGATTGTTGCATGCAATGTTGAAGCGTTGGGAAAGGGCATGGTTTGTGCAATGGTATTGTAGTTGTTTTCTTTTTCTCTTGTTTGTTAATTTGTTATCATTTTTATCCCTTTTTTTTTTTTTTTTTTGCTTTATTGTATTATTTGGTTTAAAAAAGAGAAAAAAAGAGAGAAGAGGAGAAGGAGGAGGATAAAAATAATGATACTGATAATGAGGATAATGGTAATGAATAATGACAGTAATAAGAAAAAGAACAAGAGGAAGAAGAAGGGGAGGAGGACGAAAGAGGAGAAGGAACAAGGAGTTGCAGGAGGAAGGAGGAGGAAGAAGAAGCAGAAGTAAAGAAGGAGGAGGAAGAAGAAAGAAGAGGAGTAGGAAGAAGAAAAAAGAGGAGGAGGAAGAAGAAGAAAGAGGAGGAGGAAGAAGAAAGAGGAGAAGAGGAATAAAAGAGGAGAAGAAGAAAAAGCAGAAGAAGAGAAGGAGAAGAAGAAAAGAAGAAAGAGGAGGAGGAAGAAGAACAAAGAGGAGAAAGAAGAAGAGGAATAAAAGAGGAGGAGGAAGAAGAACAAAGAGGAGGAGGGAGAGGAAGAATAAAGAGGGGAAGGAGGGAGGAAGAAGAAGGAGTAAGAGAAGCAGGGGAAGAAAAAGAAGGAAGAGGAGAAGGCGAAGAGAACAAAGCCTTTTTTCGCTTATTTTACCTTCCATGTTTTAAATTATTAGATAAGAATCCCACGCAACTGCCGTAATCCGGTGATAAATATGTAGATGACCTATTACCGTGATTACAAAGTTCCCCTTCGTCTTCGTTTTTCTTCATAATGAGGGAATTCTCTCTTTGTGTCACCTCCCCCCCCCCCATCCCCATCCCTTCCCTCCACCACTGCCACCCAAATCCGCTTCTCTCTCCCCTCACTTATTCGCTCTCAGTCAGTTTGTCTGTCTGTTTGTTTGTTTGTTTTCTCTCTCTCTCTCTATCTATCTATCTATCTATCTCACTGTACACACACACACACACACACACACACACACACACACACACATATATATATATATATTATATATATATATATATATATATATATATATATGTGTGTGTGTGTGTGTGTGTGGTGTGTTATTCTTGTGTGTGTGTGTGTGTGTGTGTGTGTGTGTGTGTGTGTGTGTGTGTGTGTGTGTGTGTGTGTGTGTGTGTGGTATACATATATATATATATATGCATATATACATATATACCTTTCTTTCTTTCGCCCTGCCTCCCTCCTCTTTCCTGTAAGTAAATGGGTAAAGAAACTGATAAGATTTTATCACTCGTTATCTACGTAACTGTTATAGAAAATTCTTGGGCGAAATTGCGTAATGAAATGATGATCGCAGTAACGGCATTTACAAACACGCACGGGGTATGTATATATATATATATATATATATATATATATATATATTATATATATATATATATATATTATATACATATATATATATATATATATATTATATATATATATATATATATATATATATATATATATATATATATATTATATATATATACACACACATTTATATATACAGTGTATATATTCAGTACACGTGCCGACCGTCTCACTTATGATACACATATGAGTATTTTCGCCATGAAGCCAGGCACCTGCGCTTACGTCCATCACCCCGAACACCTGTCCAGAGTAACAGGTGAGCACGTGAAGGAACAGCACCCCCTCACCCCCCTCCCCCTCCCTTCCAGATGCGTCAGCTGATCAACACGATTTACATCGCTG
>NW_020872824.1:115146-125146 GCF_003789085.1 Penaeus vannamei | reverse complement strand
GCTCCACCTCCACCAAAACTCTCTCCTCCTCCCCCAACAGATCGGCTGCCAGGTCCTCCACATCCTCGTCCAGTACTTCCTCGTCTCCAGCTACTACTGGATGTTCTCCGAGGGTCTGTACCTGCACATGCTCCTCATGGTCGCCTTCGTCGCCGAGGACCGCCTCATAATGGTTCTACCTGCTGGGGTGGGGGCGCCGGCCCTCATCATCGTCGGTGTATGCGGCAGCGAGGTCAGCGGCACCACCGACACGCAGTAGTGAGTGTATGCGTGTTTACTTGAGGTGAGGGGGGAGAGGAGGGAGAGGGAGAGGAGAAGAGAGGAGAGGGGAAGGAGGAGGGAAGGAGGGAAAAGGAGAGACGGGGAGGAAAAGGGGAAAGGGCAGGGGAGGAGGAGAGGAGAGAGGGAGGTGGTAGGAGGATGGACGGGGGAAGTAGGAAGAAGGGAGAGGAGAGGAGAAGAGGAAGGGAGGGTGGGAGGATGGGACAAGGGAGGAAGGAGAAGTGAGTCCAATCTATCCATTATGAGGGGGAAGGTGGAAGTGAGGACTGTGAACGTGAGTAGATGATGTGCATGTAGGAGATAAGGTTGTAAATAGAGGATGCTGAACTAGAGACGAAGGGAAGAAGGGGTAGAAGTAGACATGTTGAAAGTAGATAGATGGCGAGAGTAAGATAAAATGTTGAGAGTAGTAGTGTTGAGAGTTAGAAAATTTGAAGAGATAGTATAGAGTAATAGTAGAGATTAAATGTTGAGAATAGAATGTTCAGAGTAGATAACTGTTGATGTAGATAGATATCTGAAGCAGATAGATGTTGAGAGTAGACAGATTTGCATATAGGGGAATTTAAGAAGAAAGAGAATGGAGGGAGTGGGGGGGGGGAGAGCAAACAGAAAGAATAGGATGGAGATGGATGTATGAGGTAGTAAGGATAAGTGGAGTACTATGGGACACCACCACAAGCTGGTATCGGATGTAGTGTATGGCGTGGAGGGGTGGGCGTGGGGGTGGGGAAGGTGGTAGTTTTCTGTTTCTAGGAACAATAAACAATAATAATAATAATATTATGATATACTAATGATAACAATATTGATGTTCTAATAATAACAGTGATAGTGATAACCTGTAATATGATAATAATAGTAATGATATAATTATAATAAAATGATGAATAATATAGTAATATAATGATAATAAATGATGTAAGAATAATAAATAATGATAATAATGAGATGTAATGATAATAAAAAATGATAATAATGATAGTAATTAATATAAAATGCTACTGATATAATAACAGTAATAATGAAATACAATGATATATAATGATACTAATGTTCATTGATAATTATGTAAAAATTATGAAATATATGATAACAGTGATTATGATAACTATAATGATATAAAACAGTAATATGGATATAATAGAATGGAAATGATAATGATAGCAATAACGAAAAAAAACGAATTGGAGAAACAGAGAAAGAAAGAAAGACAATAAACTAACTGCAATGTACAACGTAAAAAAAAAAAAAAAAAAAGAAAAAAAAAAAAAAAAAAAAAAAAAAAAAATATATATATATATATAATATATATAAATATATAATATATATATATATATATAATATATATATATATATATATAATATATATATTATAATATATATATACACTATTTAATCAGAAAATTGTAGACTACAGATTAAAAGAATAAATATGTATTTAGAACCTGATCTACAGTCTCTTGATTTCTTTCTATAAAACGTCGGAAAATTTCATGATTAAATGCATGACATGATATCTAACAGAGAAAAAGTATCATAAACATCACACGATATATCATACGATATCAAATACGGTTGAAGACACAAATGAACACGTGTAGAAGAGAGATAACGATTTATGATTTATGATATATTAAAATCGACGGTCATTATTTCAGTTCCAAAAGAAATGTATGATGAATTACTATAGATTTGAAATGGCGGTGAATGGCAAATATTTTTTATTGTTCTGTGCAGTCCAATATGTGTTATGAAATGGAAAAAATGTCGTTCAGAATCGATAGAAAATACGATATTTCACACTGAAGTCCAGATTAAAAAAAATGCTAAATGTCATTTTGCTCATGTATATATATATATTTGTTTGTCTGCATGTTTTTTTTTTTTTTTTTTTTTTTTTACAACAGAAAGAATAAAGAGTAAAATAGAATAAACATTTTACTTATAGAGAAACACACACAGATTCATCACCACAGAAAACACACACACAATTCACATACACACACAAATGAAACAACACAACACACAGATTCACATACACACACAAACATACACACATACACACACAAACAGAAACGAAATGTAAAAGGGGAAAATTGCTTTGCATGTATGCATGTATATCTTTCCAAGTCCTTCCCTCTCTTTTCTTCCATTCTTCCCTCCTCTTTATCATCTTCTCCCCTCTATTCCCTCTTCTCATTCCCTCTCTTTCTCGCATTCCTCTCTTCTCCTCCGCCCTACCCTCCCTCCTCTCGTTCGCTGCTCTCTCTCTCCTCTCATTCTTCCCTCCTCTCTCCTCCTTTCTTCCCTCTCCTGTACCCTTGACCCCTCTCCGTCTCTCCTTTCTCCTATCACCCTTCTCCCTTTTTCCTCCTCCTCCTTATTCCTCCTTCATCACCATCGTCTCTCCCCTCCCCCTCCCCCACATTCACTTCCGTTACCACTCCGGTTCCCACCGCTTTCTTCTCTCCTCTCTCACTCTCTCTCTCCTTCCCTCCCCTTCCTACCTCCTCCCTCCTATCTCCTCCCTCCCTCCCTTCTCCACCGCAGTCACCCCCTCTCCGTCCCTCCCCCGCGCTGCTGGATCGAGGAGTCACCTCCCTCCCTCCCTCCCTCCCTCCTTCCTGCCTCCCTCCCTTTCTTCCCTCCCTCCTTCCTCCCTTCCCCTCCACCCTCCCGACCTTACTCACCCCCCTCCCTCCCTCCCCTCCTCCCCACCCCACCCTCCCCCTCCACAACCTCCCAACCTTACTCACCCCCTCTCCCTCCCTCCGTCTCCTCCTTCCTTCCCCCCTCTCCCCAAACCATACTCAGCAACTCTCCCCCCTCATCCCACCTCCCTCCCATCCCCTCCTCCATCCCCTCCAACCCCCTCCTCCTTCTCATCCCCTCCCTCCTTCCTCCCCTCCTTCCTCAGTTTCCCGCCCTCCCCCTTCTCCCTTTCCCCTTCCCTCTTCCCCGCCCAACCAACTTCACCCAACTCTCCTCCTCTCCACCTCCTCCCCATCCCCCCTCCACCCCTCCCCCTCCTTCCCTTCCACCCCTCCCCCTCCCCCTCCCCCTATTCCCCCAAAACCATACTCACCACCCCATCTCCTTCCCTTTCCCCCTCTCCCCCCCCTTCTCCCCAAACCATACTCACCCAACTCTCCCTCCTCTCCCTCCCTCTCTCCTTGCTTCCCCCCTCCTTCCCCACCCCCTCCCTCCCTCTCCCCTTTTCCCCCCCCATCCCATCCCCTTCCCCCTTCTCCCCAAAACCATACTTCACCACCTCATCTCCTCTCCCATTTCCCCCTTCCACCCCCCTCCCCCTTCTCCCCAAAACCATACTCACCACCCCATCTCCTCTCCCTTTCCCCCCAAACAGCTGCTGGATCGAAGAAAGTCACTACACTTTCATCCTCTCCGCACCGGTGTGTGTCTCGATCCTGGCCAATCTGGTGTTCCTGGTCAACATCGTCCGCGTGCTGGTGACCAAATTGAGGGCCAACCACGTCGCGGCGGACACCAATGGCACTCGCAAGGCCGTGAGGGCCACGCTCATCCTCATCCCGCTGCTCGGCCTTCACTACGTCCTCATGCCTTTCAGGTGGTGGTGTTGTCTTGTCTGTCTGTCTGTCTGTCTGTCTATCTGTCTGTCTGTCTGTCTGTCTGATTATCATCCCGCTGCTCGGCCTTCACTACGTCCTCATGCCTTTCAGGTGGGTGTGTCTGTTCGTTGTCTGTCTGTCTGTCTTATTCTCTGTCTATCTATCTGTCTTTCTGTCTGTCTGTCTGTCTGATTCTCTGTCTATCTATCTGTCTGTCTGTCTGTCTGATTATCATCCCACTGCTCGGCCTACACTACGTCCTCATGCCTTTCAGGTGGGTGTGTCTGTTCGTTTGTCTGTCTGTTTGTCTATTCTCTGTCTATCTATCTGTCTGTCTGTCTGTCTGTCTGATTCTCTGTCTATCTATCTGTCTGTCTGTCTGTCTGATTATCATCCCACTGCTCAGCCTACACTACGTCCTCATGCCTTTCAGGTGGGTGTGTCTGTTCGTTGTCTGTCTGTCTGTCTATCTCTGTCTATCTATCTGTCTGTCTGTCTGTCTGATTCTCTGTCTATCTATCTGTCTGTCTGTCTGTCTGATTATCATCCCGCTGCTCGGCCTACACTACGTCCTCATGCCTTTCAGGTGGGTGTGTCTGTTCGTTGTCTGTCTGTCTGATTATCTGTCTATCTATCTGTCTGTCTATCTGATTATGTGTTCATCCATCCATCGATTTATCTATCTATCTATCTATGTCTGTCTATCTGTCTGTCTATCTATCTGTCTGTCTGTCTGTCTGTCTATCTATCTATCTATCTATCTATACATCTATACATTTATCTACCTACTTATCTATCTATCTGTCTAGCTATATATCTATCTATCCATCTATCTATCTATCTAATCACCTGCCCATCCATTCATCTATATATCTGTCTATCTATCTACTTATCTGTCTATTCATCTATCTATCTATCTATCTATCTATCATCTATCTATCTATCTATCTATCTATCTATTTATCCATCTATCTAACTATCTATCTATTTACTTATTTATCTCTACATTCATTTATTCATTCATTTATTCATCTATTCATTTTTCTATCTAAGGAAAGTGGGTGAAATGGGATTGTATGTGAGAATGTATGTGTGATTTTTCTCTTTCTTTTTTTTTTTTTTTTTTTTTTTTTTTTTTTTGCTTACAGTGTATGGGTTTTTGTGAGTTCATGGATGTTGACCCGTATGTTTTGCTGAAAAGGTAATGCTTTGGAAAAGGGGTGAAAAAAGGAGGGAGAGGGAGAGGGAGGGAAGAGGAGGAAGGGGAGGGAGGGGAGGGAGAGGGAGGGAGTGGGGAGGGAGAGGGAGTGGGAAGGGAAGGGAGGGGGAGGGAGAGTGAGAGTGAGAGAGACAGACAATTAGAGAGAGTGAGAGAAGAGACAGTGTAAGAGAAAGAAGAAAAACTAGAGAGAGAGAGAGAGAGAGAGAGAGAGAGAGAGAGAGAGAGAGAGAGAGAGAGAGAGAGAGAGAGAGAGAGAGAGAGTTTAAGTCGAGTGTCATTCAGAGAGTGAAGTGCAGCGGAAGAGACAAGAACACGTCTCATACTTGAAAAAAGCTGTGATTTTGTATAATATGTTATTGACTGTTATATTATTTTTCTTATTTCTTTATCAGTATAGTTACTATCATCATTATTATCATTGTTATTATTACTATAATAATAATGATAATAATATAATATAATAGAAATAATGTAATAACAATAATCATTTTTATTATCATTATTATTATTATATCCATCTTCATTATCATCTTTATCAATATCATCATCATCATCACCATCATCATCATCTTTATCAGAATTAACTATATCATCACCGCCATCATCATCATCGTCATCATGGTCACCATCATCATAATCATCATAATATTAATCATCATCATCATCATAATCATAATAATTATGACTATGATGATGATTATTCGTCATCAATAATTATGATTATTCATCATTAATATCATAATCCAAATCATAATCTTCTCATCACCAACTACAACAGCAAAAACAACAATAATAATTGATGATGATATATAATGATATCCATAAAAGATGATAATAATAATTTATGATAATAATAATAATATAATAAGATAATAATAATAATAATAATAATAATAATAATAATAATAATAATAATAATAATAATAATAATAATAATAATAATAATAATAATAATAATAATAATAAATAATAATAACAATAAATAATAATAAATCATAATCATAGTCATCATCATCACATCCTCATCATCATTATCATTATTATTGAAAGGTGGTCTCTTTCGGTCTCTTTGTCTCTCCCGTGTTCTTTCCATCTCCTTCATTCACTGAACATCTGCAAAAGGCTTTTCTTAGAATCTATGTTACTGTTATTGATTTTTCTTAAAGACATGTTACTGTTCATTGCGATCGTGATATTCCGTCGATTTATTTACTTATTCGATTATTTATTCAGTAAAGTATTTATCTGTTTCGTTATACATTAAAATAATCGCAAATTATCTATTTCTCTATTCAAAACGAGTTTTTTTTTTTTTTTCAAAATAATGTCACAGAAGATGACTTTCTTTTCGACATTTTTTTTTTTATTTTTCGTTTCGTTCTATTTCGTTCAGAAAAGTTTTGTCTGTTTCATCATACATTAAATATCTGCAAATTATCTATTACTCCATTCAAAACGAGTTTTTTTTTCTAAAAATGAAAGTTCCGGACGTTCTCTCGAAATATCTCATTCCGTTTTATGTTTCTCTCTTCGTTCCATTCCGTTTAGTAAGCATTTGTTGTCTGTTTCATTATACTTTAAAATCGCAAATTATCTATTCCTCCATTCAAAACGAGTTCTTTTCTTCTTCAAAATAATGAAAGTTACGGGACGTTCTCTTCGACATATCTCATTCCGTTTCATGTTTCTCGTTTCGTTCCATTCCGTTCAGTAAAGCATTTGCCTGTTTCATTATACATTAAAATATCCGCAAATTATCTATTCCTCCATTCAAAACGAGTTTCTTTTCTCTTCAAAATAATGAAAGTTACTGGACGTTCTCTTCGATATATCTCATTCTGTTTCGTGTCTCTCGTTTCGTTCCATTCCGTTCCGTTTCTCATGACCTTTTTCTTTTCTTTTCATTTCAGGCCGGCAAAGGGTTCACACTGGGAATTCGTTTATGAAGTCATTTCAGCCGTCGTGTCGTCCTTCCAGGTGAGTCCTGGTTGAGTTAGAGTGAGTCTTTCGAGTGAGTCAGAGTAGCCTTAATGAGAGTCTTTAGAGTAAGATAGTTCTTTATTATTTATCAGCTGTCATGGGGAGACAATCAGCTGTTTCCTCCGAATAACTTATTTCTGTAAAATGGAAGTATTTTTACGTCTGATTCTACAATACTGAGTCATCTCTGAAAAGAAACTCATTGCTTGTATTTTGGGCCCACCAGTGACTCATAAGTTCCCGGTGAGTCACAGGACAAACGACTGAGTCCCCCCCCCCCCTGCCCCCTCTCTCCCTTCCTCCATCTCTGCACAAGCCCCAATTTTTTTTCTTTTTTGTCTCATCTCCTTGAAACACTGATGATACCATAAGGGAGCGAGTTGATGCCATTTTCCCACGAGATAAAACGGAAATGACCCTTGACCTTACCGGTTTATGACGTCATGTGTTTTCTCCCGAGGTCATGAAAGTGTTGCTGACGTTTTATTCTGACGTCAGAGGTGTTTTTTTTATTTTTTTAATAATTCTATTTTATAATCATTACCGGTGTTATATCTATTGAGATATTATCACTATTTCAACTATATTTCCTCATTACCAATATTATTATAATCATCATCATTACCATCATCATAATTACTTTTTTTTTTTTGCTTACTTTCTTCAGGGATTCTGCGTGGCGCTTTTGTTCTGCTTCTGTAATAGTGAGGTAAGTGCAATGTATCCTATTCTATCTTGATATGTACCTGTATCCTCCGCTCTATTCTTCTCCCCTCTATATCTTCTTCCTTTTTGTCCCTCTTTCTGTACGTCTCTCTTTCTCTCCTCCCCTCTCTCTCTATCTCTCTATCTCTCGCTCTCTCTCTCTCTCTGTCTATCTCGCTCTCTCTCTCTCTCTCTCTCTCTCTCTCTCTCTCTCTCTCTCTCTCTCTCTCTCTCTCTCTCTCTCTCTCTCTCTCTCTCTCTCTCTCTCTCTCTCTTTCTCTTTCCTCTTTCTCTCTCTCTCTCTCTCTCTCTCTCTCTCTCTCTCTCTTCTCTCTCTCTCCTCTCTCTCTCTCTCTCTCTTCTCTCTTTCTCTCTTCTCTCTCTCCTCTCTCTCTCTCTCTCTCTCTCTCTCTCTCTCTCTCTCTCTCTCTCTCTCTCTCTCCTCTCTCTCTCTCCTCTCTCTCTTCTCTCTTCCCTCGCTCTCCTCTCTCTCTCTCTCTCTTTCCTCCCTCCCTCTCCCTCATTCCTCCACCCTCTCTCTCCCTCTCTTCCTATTCATCGATTTAAAGGAAATGATAGCATCACATATCTTGATTTATATATTCTTATCACATCACATAATACAGTTTTATCTCCCGTTATCCAGAAATACACAAAAAACTATCCTAACATGATAGATTCTCTCTCATGCGATGTTCCACTCTCACCCTCTCATTTTTTCCCTTCATGATCAGACCTCCTTTGTTTGTTTCTCAGGTGGTCATGGCAGTGAAGAAAAAGTGGTATCAGTATCAGTTCATGCACGACCATCGACGTTTTTCTTTTACGTCTGCTTGCATCATGTCCGTAAACGTGAGTATCCCCTTAAATGCGTTTTCCTTTTCATCCGTTTTCTGTTTTGCGTCTTGATTTGCCGTCTAAAGAGAGATAAATAACGTAGCATGATCTTTGCCTATCATAAAATATATAATGATAAATAATAAATGATGTAAATAATGATAAATAAATGATAATAAATAATGATATGAATAATGTAGCTTGGTCTTTACCTATCAAGAAGTGGGAAAGAGAATGGTTGCTGGAAAAAAAAAACTATTTATACATAATTTAATGATAAATTTAAGGAGAAGGTAATATATTAGTAGCTGCTCTAATAATGTTAATGTTATAATTAGAAATTATTTTATTGCAATGCTTAGTGTGAATTAAATCAGTAATTTAATCAGTTTAAAAGAACAAAGCTTATTCACGATATATAAATAATTAAACAATAAATAGAAATAAACAGAATGGAAATAAAAGAACAAATTAAAGTCTCCTTCATTCCAGGGTGTGCATGGCAAGGGAACTCAGGATGCGAAGAGACCCTCACCCTACCGTTCTACCTTCCATCACTCTCCTCGTCAGGAGGCCAGTAGGATGACGGGCGCGACTGCCTTGGGAGCAGGAGCGGCAGCAGGAGGAGGAGGAGGAGAGGGCGTCTCTCCTGGTGGCAGCGGTGGGATGTCTCCTCCCGTTGGCCGCGCGGAAGAGGGTCGAGGCTACAGGACGACCACAGGCGACCGAGCCCTCCTGCTGGAGAGCCACCGCGCAGTCGTCGAGAGGTCGAGGAGCAACAGCTTCACGATGGTTGACGTGAGGCAGAAGGAGCTGGAGGAGGAGGAGGAGAGTCTGGATGGGAGTGATGCGAACGACCTGAAGAGAAGGAGGAGGAGGTCTTACGAAGCCCAGCGATGCACCAACCCTTCGGAGACTGCTGGGCTGGTGGTCGTGGAGGTGCTGCCCCCTGAGGGCTCCGGGGCGAAGGGCAAGGGGGGCAAGGGGGCCGGAAAGGGAGACGCGATCGAGATGAAGGCCATCACGCCCGCCGTAGTCCTGACCACACACGTGCACGACGAAGACGTAGGTGTCATGCAAGTGTAATGCAAGGACCACGAGAGCCTAAAGGATTAGAAGGAAACGGTCTGCAAACGCTGAGAAGTTTCCGGGTAACACAAACAAGTGAAGCTGCTCCGAGGTTTCACAAATGCAGAAATGCAGCGTCATGCAGGCGTGACGAAGGGCGAAGTCGGAGACACGTGGAAATAGATGCCTAGTCTGTAAGTACGGAGCAGGCGGCGACACTGGGGGAGGAGGTAGACGATCCTAAACTAAATATATTAGTTATTTTTTATTAATACTGAACTAGATGACGTGGATCGCCCTGTCGTTATTGGCT
>NW_020872824.1:67646-85146 GCF_003789085.1 Penaeus vannamei | reverse complement strand
GGGAGGGAGAGAGGGAGAGAGAGAGAGAGAGAGAGGAGAGAGAGCGGAGAGAGAGAGAGAGGAGAGAGAGAGAGAGAGAGAGAGAGAGAGAGAGAGAGAGGGAGAAGAGAGAGAGAGAGAGAGAGAGAGAGATGAGAAAAAGAGGTTATGGCCAAAAGAGAAGAGTAGACCCGAGAAGAAGAAGAAAAAAAAGAGGAGAGAGCGAGCAAGAGATACGAGATCAGAAGGGAAAAGAGAGAAAAAGATAGAAAAAAAGGAAAAGCATAGATGGAAAATGAGATTGAATTATGAAAATGAGAATAATAGAAATGATAATGCTATATTATTATCACTTATTTCCCATAAATTTTGTAGGGAGGGTTTAAAAGACGATGTATGATTCTTCCAGAGAGAGAGAGAGAGAGAGAGAGAGAGAGAGAGAGAGAGAGAGAGAGAGAGAGAGAGAGAGAGAGAGAGAGAAGAGAGAGAGAGAGAGAGAGAGAGAGAGAGAGAGAGAGAGAGACGGGATACAGCAATATTTCTTGAAATCCTTTTTCACTGTGTTCCCTCTTCTTGGACCTCTCATTTCGGCTAATTTCATGCAAATAGAAGACAAGGAATAAAGTGAGTTGAGATTCGTGGCCGACACGTTCGCTGACTGAAAGCCTCTGACAAACGGCCTAACGGGAGGACTCTCACGTGTGTCTGCCGTAAGTGGCGTCCCATATTGTTAGGAGGCAGGAGCCTGGAAGTTAAACGATGCTGCACGCTGTGCCCTGCAGCTAGCAAGACCTCTCCGGTCTTCCATTCTAGTTAAAAGTGGCTTGATAAAGGCTCTAGTCAAATACGGCTAAGGTCAAGTATCGACTATCCAGTCGACATCGCATATGGGCCCCACGACTGCCATCAGTATTGGGTGGTGACTGTATATATTCTCACTACCACTATGGTTGTTGGGTATATTTGAGACCCAACCTTTAGCTTCCTCTCGTTGGACTCCATGGTGGAGGGGGGGGGGGTGAGGAAATGAAGAATTCTAGTTTGTATACTTTCTACAAATTTACAAAGAAGTGACTCACTCCCTGATGACCTATAATCCCCTGGCTAATCCCTCTCGGCCATCACCTGTTGTCATTCTGGAACCTTCCCTGTTTTCCAAATCGCAAGACTAGGGATTAGAATGTCTCCCGGGCTCTCATACCAGGTAAGAAAGAGAAAAGTCTTTCTCAATCCGTCAAGGAAATAGAGCCTGGTGATATACGAAAGTACCTCATATTGTAAATACCTGAAGACCACTGACGGCGAATCTATCATGGATCCTGATGTTTGTGAAGTACATCTCAAGATAGATGAAGTGTGTTAACATGATCCTCGATGTCATGTATAGCAAACAATGCACTTAGGACACTCCATTGTAGGACCTCTTCCAGCTGATCTTCCAGGTTAGAGAAGTCGTTTCTCACCCACACTCAAAACTTTCTATCAACAAGAGAACTTTGTATGAAGGTAGCTAATGTCGCAGAACTTCATGAATATACCATACTTCCAAGAACTATCGTAACCCTTTTCGAGGTCAAAGGTGATTCCTAACATGGGACCTCACTATGCGAAAGAATTCTGTATATCTGTCGCCATCCTCATGAGGGCATCTTAGGTCGATCTGTTTTCTAAACCCTTAATGGTATGGGGTCAGCACGTTTTCCTTTTCTAGAAGCCACGTCCACATGAAGTTTACAATTTTCTCCATCATACAGGCGCAGCTAGTGACAGAAATTATTTTTAAATTTGCAAAAATAGTACAATTTAGAACTCTTCATGTCCTCACCCCCACACCCTACCACCCATCTTTCTTTTTCCTATATATCTTCTCTCTCTGAACAGAATCGAGTGAAAGCAAATCGGCTGAACAGATTTCCCTGAAGAATCTTGCCGCCAAGAACGAATCTTCTTTCCGTTAAATCCCGCCCTTCCGGTTCACACATATTGCGTCAATACTATTTTTTTTTTTTTTTTTTTTTTACCATGGATGGGGTTGAAACACAGCATAGTAACTAATCATTCAGGCTCCACCCTTTCTTTCCTGTTTTAAAATATTCCATCCAAGAAATTATTTGCAATAGAATAAGAAGCACAGTTACCATAGACAAACCCGAATATCTCGAAGCAGTTGCTCTGAGCTTCCATTTTCTCGTACGATAATCGAAGAAAAGGAAAAGTTTGCGAAGATTAATATATGTGAGTATGCATTAAGTATACTAAAATTGCGTGTGTCTTACGTGAAAATATACATAGTGTCGATTGCCTAAAGCGAAATTATCCTGTGTCCCCTGTCTCTCAGAATCAGCTGAATATACTTCAGAATATGTCCCTATACTTCGCAGCATTGATATATTCACTATGTAAATAATTCCTCATGAAAATATGAAAAATTATTAATTAAGTAAAGGAGTAAGCTTTCAGTTCCGCGTTCATTTGGTTATGATTTTTTACAAAATTTATATAACTCTAATCCCTGATAGCATATAGCTTTTGCCATCAGATAAATATTTTAGTAAACTGATGACTTCCTGGGGTTTTCCACTCCCACTATTACGTAAAAAGTTTTAGTTATTGCTGTTGTTTTCGTGTTATTATTGTTATCAATAATATTATGATTATTATCATTATCAGTATTATCCTCATTATCAGTATTATTATGATAATGATCATTACTGTTGCTGTTGTTGACATTATTACTATTATCATTATTATTATTTTTCTTATTGACTTTACTATGATCCATATTATTCTCTTTTTTTTTTTGGGGGGGGCATTATTACCTTCATTGTTATTCTTATTGCAATTATCATCATTGTCATTTTTTTTTCCATTATTTGAAACATTCTTCTTTTTATGGCCAGTAATTGTTTTTATTTCTATTTTCATCAATTTTCCCACACATATACCGACAGATATAAACTTCAAACAGTGACGCATGTCCGCAAAACGAACGAAGTGAGAGGAAGCATTATAACAGAACTGTTAACTGACGCTGCAAATGAGAAGCCAGCTGCTTGCTCCCTGGTCTTTGAAGTAAGACCTTACCTCCTTTCCCTTACATTTATTATTATTTTTAACAAGTAACTGTAGCAAGGAAGTGAGAGAAAGGGAGAAGGAAGGTAGGAAAATGAAGTAAAAGAGAGAGAGTTTGTTGTAAGAGCTTTGCATCCACGCACACACACACACACACACACACACACACACACACACACACACACACACACACACGCACGCACGCACGCACGCACACACATTCACCTAAGTAACGATAATCATAAGGTTTGAACAAACATTGAAACACTGCAAATTCAAACACCCTGTTACACCAATTATTGCAATATTTGCAACATCATCACTATAAACAGTATTCATAAACTTTCTCTGTGGTAAATCGACAAGGCGTTAGTTATATAAGGAAAGCAATGACAACATCGCTTTAATCATACTAAACTAATGAGATGCCAAGCGTTTGTCTCTGCCTACCGTGAAGAGAAAATAAAACGTATTTGTGAGTTTTGTTATCATCATCAACATCATCATCATTAGCATTATTGTTTTACTAATATCGATGCTATTATGCAAGAAAAACAATTACATCAATGCACAAACATACTCATGAGATAATTTTCATAAAGCTAACATTCTTTGGATATTTTTACATCAATACCTTCCTTGTAGAGGGAAGGAATGCAGGATAGGATTCCAGGAAAGGGAAGGGAGGCCAGTGGTTCAAGAGGGCTTGCGGCTGTATTGGTGATTGAGTGTGAGTTTGGGTAACAGAAAAATAGCTTAGAGAGGCATTGATTTAAATCAGCGATTCTCTCCCTCTCTCTCTCCTCTGAAACGACGAAACTTCTTTTCTGTTAATTCTACCGTCTATATAGATAGATAGATGCATAGATAGATATAAACACATACTCTCTTTACTGTTAACTTTATAATTCTCATAACAGGTTTCACTCTTATTACAGTATATTTTATTCCTGTTTACAAAACAAATGTACTAGTACATTTGCTTGACCTTGAATGGTAACTGCATATTTCAACGTGATTTTGTCTCGTTCTCTCTTCCTCTGCCTATCTTTCTGTTTATCTATCCAGCTTCTTCACTTTTGTAGACTCTTCTCTCTCCCGCTCCATCTTATTACCAGACCTTGTAGCCTCTGGCCAAATCTCCAACGAATAGGATCCCGCAAGAGGCAACAGATAAAATACTTACGTCGCTCCCTATGCACTTTACCCATGCAACCCTTCTATAAAAAACGCTACTGAACACACCCTATTTTTTTTCTGAAAATGCAAAAATCCCCGGCAATCCTCTTCAACTGAGAACCTGCCACGCAATTCATTCGAATCGAATGGTGAATCATGGTCATGCACAGACGATGATACGACTCTCCTTTCTTTGATTTCCACTTGTATTGCAAATAATGGCATTTGGTGTTGCTTCTGTGGGCTTTGGGTCCGTTTGTTTGCGTTTACGAGAGAGAAGGTGTGTTCTGGGCCGTACAGCGACGCTCTATTTGTATATCTAATTATTGATTTGTCTGCCTGTTTATCAATTCGTGCGATCTATCTGTCCGTATATCTATTTTTCTATATTCACAATATATATCTATCTACATTTATATGTTTGTCTACCAATCTATCTGCCTACCTATTTTTTAGATGTCTTTTTATCCGTCTTCAAATTTTATATATCTATCCATCTGTTCTTATACCTAGTTACCTATTCATTTCTCCACCTACCTATCAGTCTATCTATTATCTATCGATCTATATTTACCATTTAACAAGATATTAGATACCATTCAATATATTCCACATATAGATAGATAGATAGATTCATATATATACATATTTGTAAATATTTATATATATTATATAATATATATATATATATATATATATATAGAGAGAGAGAAGAGAGAGAGAGAGAGAGAGAGAGAGAGAGAGAAGAGATATATATATATATATATATATATATATATATAATATATATATATATATATTATATATATATATATATTATATATATATATATATATATATATATATATATATATATATATATATATATATATATATATATATATATATATATATATATATATATATATATATATATATATATATATATATATATATAAATGTAATGCGTGTGTGTGTGTATATAATCTTGCCTACCTCCCCTATCCCTTCCCTCTTCCCCTCCTGTCTTCTTTCTCTTTCCATATTGCACACCCTCTGTCTTCCCCATTAATGTGCAAAGCAAAACGTATTAGTTTTCGTACCTTGAAAAAATGTACGTAATAATTCATTCATTATTTATGCCATTTACAATGTTTTCAACTTTCAACTTTCCTCTCACAGTGTATTTCTACCCCTCTCTTCAATTTCGTTTCCCTCTCCCTCTCTATTTTTATCTCCTTTCGTCCCGGAATCTTATTCATGAAACTGGATCACCGAGTGTTGCAATGCAGAGTCGCAGCACTTTTCACAGAGCTTCCGTTTAAGATATATAATAAAATCTTTCGATTTAAAAAAAGAATTTTCTTAACTGCAACTTTGATTTAATAGGGTAATAACAGAATTTTCTTATCTGCAATCTTGATTGAATAGTGTAGTATCAGGTGGAATATATTTGAAAATACTGCTGACTTACTGAAACATTGAGTCAGTCAGCCTATAATATGATTATTAAGAATTATTGGGAAATTTGACATGCTATTTGTCTCTAATTCGATTATAATGTTCAAAAGGATTATAAAGATACTGACGACAAAACCTATATCTATAGTTATCTATAGTGCAATAGTTAACGTGCTGTCCTGCGTTCGAGCATGCGCGCTACCAGTGGATGATAACCCGAGCCATTCCTTGCACATAGAGGGTGATTTAGAAGCAAAATAAAACAGACAGTATGTCACAGCAAAGAATATCCATTGTAACAAAGGGAATCATAACGATAAGAACAGCAATGATAATAATGACAATAAAAACAATGTTTATGATCATCGTAATCAAAATAATAGCGACAATAATGATAATAATAATGATACTGATAATGATGATAATGGTAATGATACTGAAAATGATGATAATGGTAATGATACTGATAATGATGATAATGGTAATGATGATAACAACAATAATGACATTATTATAAATAATATTAATAATCATGAGGATCATTATTATTATAATTTCAGAGAAAAGTGATTCTAGCTTCAGCCGAGATAAGGCTATCAAATCTATGTGACTATTGTTGCTATCAGAAAGTGAGCATTCGAATTGTATGCAAGGAGTGTCTGTCTGTCTATCGGCCTTTTCATTCCCTTTCGCTCTATCTTCGCTCTCTTTCTTTCGTTCTTCCTCTCTTTCTCTCTCCTTGGACACATGAAATGCGGAATCCAACTCTTTCCTGGATGTTGGCATAAACAAGAGAGGCCATCTATACAAGGGAAGATCTTCCGAGGGAATTTTCAACAAAAAAGAAGGCAGCACATTCGCCGGTTTCTGAAAACCCCGTCGAAATATACAACGACAGGAGAAGGCAAAAAATAGAATATAGCAACTGCCAAAACTGAATAAAGGTGATAAATAAATTGGGTGAATATTGTCCTCCCGATCTGATGGGTTTTCCCCGGAATCAAGATTTTATTGAGTCATTTTATAACCCCGAGGCGGTCGACATTCTCGCGCGATATCGGAATTCACACTCGGCAGGATTTGTAGCATTTGTAGTTTTAACTTTAATGTTGTGCGCAGCTTTTGATTTGAAAATCATAACTGTTAAGATATCGATGTAGTGTCGGCTGTGTACCTTAAGCTAAGCATCTTTTTGGATGATGATCTCTCTTCTCTCTCTCTCTCTCTCTCTCTCTCTCTCTCTCTCTCTCTCTCTCTCTCTCTCTCTCTCTCTCTCTCTCTGATCGCAATACAGCAAACTGAAGTCAAACTCACAAACGCACACATGACTCTCCACATGTCTCTTGTCTGAGAATTCCTTTCAAACCGTTCAGATTCCTAGAGGGATCAAGTCAACCGAAATAACTGTACGAACGCGCGACAATGATTTCACGCGAGCGTAAACAATCCCTGCTGACTTGGACTTAAATCTAAACTTTCATGTAATGAATAGTTCAAACGCCCCGAGAATTACAGGCACAGCTAGTTAAATGTATAAGGAATGGCAATATCGGATAAAATGAAAATAAGAGCAGGAAATTTAAGTGTAAAATAAGTTATGTACTTGACAGATGTTCTTACATTACCTTTGTAATATTCTTCTCAATACCAGGATTCAGCATAACCATTCATTATTACAGATTGCTTCTCGTTAGTTCCAGAAATTTAGAGCGAATATAGACCAACATTATTGACAGCCAGAAATATATTCCTTTCTACTCCTTTCCCTTCCAAGAGGTAAAATATTCTATTAATGTTGATATTATCATACTCAGTATAATTATGATTATTATTGTTATTATTACTATTATCAGCATTCAGGAGCATAATTTCAGCGTTATTGTTACTACGTATATTATTATTATCATCATCACTATCATTCAGACAGGACTGAGAGAGAGAAAGAGAGAGAGAGAGAGAAGAGAGAGAGAGAGAGAAGAAGAGAGAGAGAGAGAGAGAGAGAGAGAGAGAGAGAGAGAGAGAGAGAGGAAGGAAAGATCGGAGAGAGAGAAAGGGGTAACTTTGATTAAATTTATAATGACGCTCAAATATGTAATAAATCTCTTTCCTGTCAACCCTTCAGCGGAAAATCCAAAATGTATTGAAATTCTTACCAGCGAGCCCTACTGTAGCTACAATCTATACACATCCGTCCATAAGCACATACTGACACACCTACTCAACATCTTTATATACAATAAATGTACATATATGAGTAAAATATTTTTTTCTAACACATTTTCCCACCCATACTTGCGCACATATATATCCATTCATCCCTTTACGTACATTCATTTACTTACGTTTCTTCCTATCTTTATGTCAGGCTACTAAGTTCACAAACTATGTCCCGAATGCGCCTCTCCGTTAGACCCACGCTTTCAGGATACCAAATAACAACAGTCATTGATCCTCGCTCCTTCGCAGCCATCTCGCACAATAATGGTACTAAGATAATACTTTTCATATAAATTTGAAAGCTTTCCAAAATATTAACAGTATACTGACCAGGCAAATTCGGGTGCTTGAACTTTAATATCTTAGTGTACTGATGACTTCACGTCGCTTTCGGTCCCCGCCGTGCTATGAAAAGTGATATTATTATTATCAACATTATTTTTATTGTTATTACCATTTTAACATAACTATTATTATTATTGTTTTTTTTTTGTAACTCTCTTATTTTTGATCAATCGTTTTTCTTCTAATTCTTCTCTCTATTCATCAATAATTTCAAAGACAATACCGAAACAGATACTTCACATAAACTAATGCATGTATACATAAAAGAAACATTGCAACACAAACACATCAGACACATTGCAAATCAAAAGCATCACCGTCAACCCAGCCCTTTGCTCTCTGCTCCTTCAAGGCAACACATTCCTTCCTTCCCCCTTCTTGGTGCCTTTCATTAAACTGCTATTCTTAATTGGCTTTTAAAAGATCAAGTCGAGATTTTGGCGAGGAAACTTGGTTCCTGATCAGGCCAGGTTTTCTAAGGACTTCCTTTTGTTTATTTCGTTTCTCTCTCTCTCTCTCTCTGTGTGTGTGTGTGTGTGTGTGTGTGTGTGTGTGTGTGTGTGTTTTCATGCTTTGGTTTATTTTCCTCCTTCAAGTCTTCAAGAATAACAATAGGAATCGTTGCTCATTTCACAATATTTCCCCGAGCCA
Source organism: Penaeus vannamei (assembly GCF_003789085.1). Classification (NCBI taxonomy): domain Eukaryota; kingdom Metazoa; phylum Arthropoda; class Malacostraca; order Decapoda; family Penaeidae; genus Penaeus; species Penaeus vannamei. Next base: position 76,263 of record NW_020872824.1, on the reverse strand, counting down.
ACGCGATGTTTATTCCGTTTGAAAGTTTGTTGAAGAGTTTTTTTTTTTTCTTTCTCTTTTATGCGTGCTTCTGTTCTGGGATTTGAAATCACAATAGCTTTCCAAACCTTTACTGAAACAAAATCCTTTATCGTGCACTACATACACACATTAAGCCCTATAGGAAGAACGTTTTATATACAGCCAGGAACCGGGGAGACCGTCGGACTTGCAGAGCATGTTTGATAAATCATTTATTTCATAATTACTAAAGGATATATGTTTAAACCCTACTAGAGTAACCCAAGAAGCGATCAGAGTACAACCTTGCCTTAATGAAAATTACCATTGCAGAGGGGGCAGCCTTCTTATGATACTAGGGTTTATATGGAAATTATCCAGATGCCTCTGCAAAGCCTAAAAAATAGAGGCTTCATAAATGGGATTCGACTAATGCAACACCAAAATAAACACGTGCGAGAGAAAATTGACGTATCTATACAAAACCATTTGAACGAAATAAAATGTAAGGAGATATTCATTATCTCTCGCTCTATCTATTTTTATGACTATGTGTGTGTGTATGATTATGCATATGTGCGTGAATGAGCGTAAAGCGTGTACCTTTGTAAATACAGGAACATCATTTATAATCCTGAAGCAGCACCACAAAACAACCCAAGCAGAGGTGTGCAGAATCAGATAGAATTGCGAACACCGTTTATTGATACTGAGGACGTAGCTTCGAATTATATAATTTCATGTTGAATACACATTGCCATAAACACCAAATAAAAACACTACCACCATATGAGCAAGATAAGAACATGATGTTTCAAATTCGTGGAAAGTACAAACTGAAATTATTTCCAAACGTTAGTTCTGATTTAAACTCTCTATAATTGCATGTTTTGAGATAATTCGTCTCTTTTTATCGTGCGCGCGCTCGTGTCATGGATTTGTTTGAAGAGGAAGTCGTGAAGCGTTCGAAACGTTAAGATTATTTTCAAGTCTCATTTTCACTATTTTCATTTTCTTTTTTGCGTAAACGTTACAGTGTTTGTGCTTGTGTTCATAGAGAAAGAAGAGAGAAGGAAAGATAGAGAAAAAGGAAAGAAAGAGAGAGGAGAAGAGGAAGAGGGAGGGTGGTTGAATATGTCAGATATCTATGTGCCCAATCCCGACCCCGAAAAGTAACATGAATAAGTCTTTCACCGGAACAGTTTTCTTTGTTGTTCGTATTACAGAGGTGGTCGTAAAAGGGAAAGTCATTCAACAAAGGCCTTGGGTAGGAGAGTGTGATGTTTCCAGACGAAGCAGATTTGGAGGTATTAACTTATTAAATGAATGAATAGGTAAGCGGTTCAAGCTGTGACATCTTATCTGTGTAATTTAATTAATATAAAGGATTACTTCTACAAATATTTTGAATGTATTTAAAAAGAACCACAACACTAGAACTTACAAAAAAAAAAAAAAAAGTTAGAAATAAACTAGTCAAGAATGAAAAGACATTGACGAGGGAAAAGAGGGTAAAAAAGACGAAGTAGAAAGAAAGAAAAACAACAAAAGTCACACGAAGAGGAGACAAATGAAGGCTCCAGAAGAGAGAGAGAGAAAAAAAAGTGATCACATGTGCTCTTAACCTGGCACTGGTCGCTTTTTTTGCGAGGAAAGTGAAAGAGAAAACCAAGAACACAGCAATGAGAAGAAAAAAAATAAACTGTACAAATGATAACAATAATAATTATAATATATCAATGAAAGCAATAATAGACTGACATTGAGTCACTGAGAGAAAGCAATGCCTCGTATGATTTTTTTTTTTTTTTTTTTTTTTTTTTTTTTTTTTTTTTTTTTTTTATCCCGTTTCCCAACTTCGCACACTCAGTCATCAGTGCAATCGCCGGCCTCTCTTGACCCACTGCCTTCGCTTCCCTTTCCTGGAGTTCCTTCACACATTCCTTCCCCTCCTCAAGGAAGAGCCGACGCAAAAACTGTGAGGAAGGAAGGTTCAATGTATAAAAAAATAATAATGTGTGTATGTGTGTGTACATCGATCTAATTGCTTTTCTTTTATAATAACAAGAGTAAAAAATGGTACTGCATACACTGCTGCTGCTGCTGATGGTAGCAACAGATATTACGATTACAGCTGATCCAAGGCACGAGAAACAAGCGCATGGCAACTGCATGATATCGCATAACCGAAATAATCTCATTAATTCAATCTGATTAAATCGACGTTGACATGACTCTCCTTTTAAAGCTTGACGTCGTACTGATTTGTCACAAAAAAGGCTTAAGGATGCTGTGCATGCTGCAAGCATTTCAAATATTAATTAGAGTAATGAATCATACTTAACCGGCCAATATAGTGACTGAATTATCTATTAGTCATGGCAGTGATATGAACAATGATACAAAACACATGATAAAATGTTTAACAGATCAGATATCAAGTGCGGATTCACCGCTGAAATGTTTTTCTCTTCCTCTGCTTCCTCTTTTAATAATTTAAACGATCAAGAGTTCCCTTCTCCGATCTCCTCCCTTCTCGCCTCACACATCAACTCATATTTCTCTTCGCCTTCAATTCGTCATTGCCAAACGTCGAGGAATATGAAAGTGCTCTCCGATTCCGTTTAGGAGGTGCATGGTCGATAGGGAGGAAGAGAGAGAGAGAGAGAGAGAGAGAGAGAGAGAGAGAGAGAGAGAGGAGAGAGAGAGAGAGGAGAGAGAGAGAGAGAGAGAGAGAGAGAGAGAGAGAGAACGAACTTAAAAGGAAAGAAAAAGATGGTGGGGCAATAAGTTGTCTGCTGTCTGTGTGGGGCTATTTTGTAATCATGCGTAACTGTCTGAAGTATCTTTACCTGTGGATATTTGTATGAAAACAAAAATAAAAATAACCAAGAGATCATGTTTAGGGTCTTATGTACACATAGATTTTGCAAATAATATAATATTACCTCTACCGCTACTACTAGTTTTCACACCATGAAAAAATAAAATCAACGCTTAGTTATCAGTACACAGAAATATAAATGTGACCGCAAAGTTCGCGCTAAGTAACACTTAATAAACTTAAAAAACATTTGAATCATGACAAAATTTTCTTGCTATTTTCTTCCTATATTATTATCTCTTTTATATAAATTTTCCCTTTCTTCTTTTTTTCTCGTCTATTGCTCCATGATTTTATATTCCTTTATATCCCGCTCCTCATCATGTTTCTCTTTCACCTCTCGCTTTCATCACCTTTTGCACTTCTCTCCTGTTCCTCCACCACTCCGAATTCCACCTTCACTTCCATTTCCTCCTCCGCTTCTCCCATCCCCTACCCTTCTCATCCTCCATTACTCTTCCTCCAACACCTTCCCCGTCATACACATTTTTCAGCCGCAACAAGGCAACCATCCTTTCTTTTCAAACGAGTTCAGAGGTCCTGCGAAGCTAAATATTTATACGAATCAGTATTTCACACACCTTTCTATTAATTTTTGTTAAGCAAAAATATGCATTATAATTCATCAGACAACAAAACAGATTCAAAAACGACCTCTTCCCCTCCCTCTTGTCCAAAAATTCCCGGGCTGTTTTCTTCCTCCCAACCCGGTCATCAGTCGGCAGTTTCTGGTTGGATACATTTCTGAAATCTTGTTCTTGGTCTAAAGAATCACAAAATATCGGATGCCCTGGAAGAACAAGCTGCAGAACAAGCTGCTCAAAGGCCACGCTATCGTTGCATTACTGTCTATCCAGATTAGTTACGAAGGTAAAAGATAAGAATAATTTAGAAAGAGGGATGTGTAACAGACGCGAGAGAAGGTGAACGAAGATGAATATTGTTGGAATAAAGACAAAGGTGAAAGCAAGAGAAGAAAAGGCCAGAATAGAAAATATGAAAAATGAGCAAAATATGAAAATGCACATTATACAATTGCGTTCTATGGATTTGATAGATGGTAAAACGTGAATGAAAATGATAAGCATAAATAAATGAATAACTGTGGACCACGTTAGTAGCCACCCCTGATCCGCTTGGCACGAGATTCGTTTCTTGTGCAACTCTGTAGAGTTTTGTCTCCAAATTTTTCCTGGTGCTTCCGCAGTGAATTATATCACAAGAATAGTATAGGATATTTATCAAGAAAAATATGTAGTAATAATGATGGCAGATAAATCATTCAACAGTCTTTCATTGCCCAACTAACGACCGCCGACCAGACGAGACATCATCAACATACTTTTCTTTTGTTTACAATCGAGGCCAGAGTTGCCGCCTCTGCTTGGCTGCCGATATGAGGAGCCTGTGCCCTGTCAAAAAGAAAGAAAAAATGTGATGAAAGATTCTCTTTCTCGCTCTATCTACCTATCTACTTTGTGTGTGTGTATTGATATATATATAAACATATATATATATATATATATATATATATATATATATATATATATATATATATATATATATATATATATATATATATATATATATATATATATATATATATATATATATATATATATATATATATATATTTGTGTGTGTGTGTGTGTGTGTGTGTGTGTGTGCGTGTGTGTGTGTATTATATATGTGTGCAAAATGACACAGAGGATATACATTATCAACTCGTATAGAAAGTGATTTTTTTTTTTCAGAATGACATATATGAATGTAAACTCCAGAACAGAAAGGTCTATTTACTATAGATTTCTCTTCAAACATTTAATCCTATCGCAACCTGCAGGACACCATTTATGGTTATTTCAAATATAAAGTGAAAGTGCTTATGTTATTACACAGTGTTAACAATTATGAACGTATAAAAAGTACTGTTTTTTCAATAAATTTCTCCAATATCATGTTAATGGCTATCACTAACAATAGATACATGGTTATAAACTGTATATTACTAATTAAACTAATACATATTATATAATTATATTATCAAACTTAATTATCATTGTTTATAATTGATAATGATTTGGTTTCAAATATTTAACATGATCTTGGCTCCGTACAATGGAATGAAATAACAAATTATACATTCTCCTAGACTGAAGACTACACGCTAAGAACATTTTCTTATTTATCGGTCTACTTGATGGATTATTTGCTCACACATGCATATATATTAATATTAATTTTAATATTAAAGTTTTTAACTCATTTTAACAATCATTTATGCACTGAGCCTCTCCCCTACTCCCACCCACTTCAATCCTAACAATTCTTCATATTCCCCTTTCAACCCACCCCTTCACTCCTGATCTCTCAAACATGTCTCTCCAGCTTCTGTTCCTTTCACCCCCCCCCCTCCCCCACCCGGCCTTCGTTCTAGCATTAAAGTGGGAACCACTTGGCTATATTTTTATACACTTTTCTCTCTTCTCTTGTCGAATCTGTCTACTTAACATGTTTATAGATCTATTCGAAATCTAATTATGTTTCATAAATAATTTGATAAATTGATCTTGCAGGCAATACATTATTAATTTCTCTTTATACGTATAGATTTGTTCACACATTCTGTCTACTTTTATTTCTGTTTATCTAAGTATATCAGTATTCCCTGCCTGCCTATCCATCTGCATCTGTGTAATTATTTGTATATTTGAGTATTCGTCTCCCCAATAATCAACCCATTATTTTGTATACACATTAATCTAATTATATGCATCACAAGAAGGTCTGATGATTGCATATTGTCGCTTATCTAATCTCTATACATCATTAAGCCTATGCATCTATTCATGGTAAATCTAACTATACGGATCAATCTCTTTCTCTATTTTCTCCTTTCCCTCTATCCGCTGACAAAATTTTTGTGAGATGACTGGAAAAACACTGTACCGTGTTAATCCTATGGTAGAAAAAAAAAAAAAAAACAATGCATAAACTAAATTTATTGAAGTGAGACAAGAATTTCGGAATCGTCCTCGATTCCATCTTCGGGTCTGAAGAAGAAAGGGAGAGGAAAAAGTCTCTCTCCCGCTTCAATTGCGGTCCTTAATAGTAATAGAGTGGGAACTACTTTGCTATATTCGTATACACTTCTCAAAACCTATCGAATCTCTTTATTTATCTTGTTTATAGTTTTTTTTTCGCAATTACTTATGTCTCCGTCTCTGGAATAATCTGCTCATCCATATTCTTTAGTATATTGATCCAGCAGGCAATGCATTACTTACTCTTCATACAAAATTATTGATTTATTGATGCATTATCTGTCTGTATCCTTATTTTTCCTGTTTATCCATCTACTGTATATCCTGTCTATTCATTTATGTCTAATTATTTAGCTATCTAAATAAGCATTTTCTTAAATTCATGAACCCAATTATCGACCTATTTGTCTATACATTTATCTTTCTATTCATTCTGTTGTAGTTTTTAAGGATCGAACATATAATCAAAATATCCAACAGAAAATACTGATTTGTACTAAATTTAGTAAATCAATACTTTTGTTTTGGTTATGATATTGATAATGATAATAATAAGTGTGCGTGTGTGTGTGTGTGTGTGTGTGTGAGAGAGAGAGAGAGAGAGAGAGAGAGAGAGAGAGAGAGAGAGAGAGAGAGAGAGAGAGAGAGAGAGAGAGAGAGAGAGAGAGAGAGAGAGAGAGAGATGGGCATACAAGGGAGAAGGAAGATAATGCATGTTTCATTAATAGTTTCTGAATATATTCAAACTTTTCATAAAAAAAAGCATTAACCCATACTGAATATATTTTGATTTGTTTTTTAGAATATAATCCTCAAATCTCATGTTTACACATCATGGCTGTATCGCTAAAGCTATATACCTCATTATATTACGTAAATAGTATCTAAATTTTAAGCATGGCAAGAGGTGATTAATAAATTTACTTTGAAGTAATATAACAATGAGATAAGGTATTGTTTACCGTCGTGTACGCAGTGAATATATATATATATATATATATATATATATATATATATATATATATATATATATATATATATATATATATATATCTGTTCTTTTCCATGTAGCTCCCCTATCTATTTATCTATATATATCTATATACCTCTATCCATCTCTTTTCATCCTCTGTCTCGCCCCCACCTAGATTTTTTTCATGTGTATACATTGTGTATCTACAGTGTATGTCTCTCTATCTCTGTATGACTGGTCGTTTTTCTGTCACCCATTTCTTCCCTCTTTTTTTCTTTTTCTCAGAGAAATCTGAGTGAGAGGGTGAAGGGTTAAAGAGAAAAAGTGACAGAAGCAAAAAGAACATCAGTAAAATAAGGAAACAAATCTGAGCAGACAAATAGTTTTCTGAATTCAGAGACGTGGACTTACTGAACTCTCTCCTCTCTCTGTTCTTCCTTTTCCTTATCACTCATTTTTTCCTCAGAGAGAGTGGGCAGGCAAATCTGAGTGAGGGAGATGGAGGGTTAGAGAGAGTGACAGAAGCTAAAGCAACATGAAAAAGGAAGAGAAATCTAAGCAAAATAATGAGCTTATAAATTCAGAAAGATAGGTAGACATATAGAACTCTCTCTCTCTATCTTTCTCTCTTTCTCTCTCTATCTATCTTTCTCTCTTTCTCTCTCTCTCAATCTATCTTTCTCTCTGAAGGTCCTTGATCGCCTTGTAAAAGCAATCAACTGAGGCTGAGGAAAATGAGGTGTTTTCCTTTTAAGAAAAGTCAGAATTACTCGGCCTCAATATGCCATCAAAATGCAAATGGATACGCGAGTGTCAAGCCTTAAGGGAGGTTTTGTGAATTAATATTGCCCTTGCAGTGAATTTTGAATCTAGGTTTTTACCGCGTTTAGCCTGCATCCTGCGAGTAGTGTAATTTCTCCTGCGTCCTCTCTATCTCTCTTCTTCTTTCTTTCTCTCTCCGATCTCTCTCTTTCTCTTTCTCTCTCGACTCTCTCTCTCTTCTCTCTTTCTCTCTCCGACTCTCTCTCTCTCTCTCTCTCTCTCTCTCTCTCTCTCTCTCTCTCTCTCTCTCTCTCTCTCTCTCTCTCTCTCTCTCTCTCTCTCTCTCTCTCTCTATCTATCTCTACTATCTTTTCCGCTCATGTAGACATGCGCCTAAAACTACGAATAACATTTAACAGTAATAGCCCACGTTTGAATGATTATTGCATATATATATTTACTGTATTTATAACAAAGATAGCATTCATTAGAAATGGCCGTGTATGGAAGTGATAGAGAGAGAGGGGGGGGGGTAGATAGTTAAATAGGACGGCGGATTTTCTTATGCAAGGTTGGTTCTGTGGTCCGATGACTGATGAGTTCGTGTCTTAGTATTTGGTCCCCCCTCCTCTCTCATATTATTCCCCCTTTTCTCTTTTCCTACATTCCCTTGTAAGAATCGTCCTCTCTCTCTCTCCTATTATTCCCCTTTTTTCTCTTTTCTCACATTCCCTTGTAAGAACCGTCGTTAGCGTACCATTTTCTTCCAAAGATGTGAAAACTATCTTTTAAAGTGAGTAAACATTATTCTAGAGATAGGAGGTCAAGCAATGGCGTCTCACGTGCGAGAAGATTCTGTTCTCGTGTTCGACCGAGTGTTTCACTTATTTGACGCTCCTGTTCATGAGTTCTGACGGGTAGGGAGAGAAGTGAAAGGGCTGGAAGGTGAAAGGG
>NW_020872824.1:52646-62646 GCF_003789085.1 Penaeus vannamei | reverse complement strand
GTGGATAACCATTAGGAAATCACAATTATCGAATCTGCCTTTGACTAACAATCTGCAGTCAGTAGCTGATTTCTCGATCAAAAAGCTTCCTGTACAAAGCAAATGAAAGTCTGGAAAATAACCCCTCAGATCGCGTTTTAGTCAAAGATAGATAGATAGCCTTCGTGTTTGCTAACTCTGGGTTTAGTGTCTTGTTTTAGATCTTGTATGAATTCGGATGAGTTTATTAAATAAGCAAGTACTAATAAAGAAAAAGCGATAAGAAAGACTACATGACGTTTTTTTTTTTTTTTTTTTTTTTTTTTTTACTGATTAAAAACCAAATATAACCAAAGTATAAGCTTCTCTCTCTTCTCCTCTCTCTCTCTCTCTCTCTCTCTCTCTCTCTCTCTCTCTCTCTCTCTCTCTCTCTCTCTCTCTCTCTGTCATATGAAAGTTAAAAGCGCAGGGAATTGAATAACCTTGGTAAATTCAAGATCTTACGTAGAATATTATAATAGCGTTTGGGTTCTCGTCTCACTGGTGATGGCCGCCCTGTGAGAGAGTTCGAATCCTTGCCAGAGATGGTATATAAATTTCTACATAGAATGCCTTACTACATTATTCCTTCCTAAACACATGCGTTAGTGCATGTATCATACTAAGTAGGAGAGAGAGAGGAAAAAAGGGGTAGGGGAGAACCAGACACAGAGGAGATAAAATAAAAGAGAAAGCAAACAATGAAGAGAGAGAAAGGAAACGATGAGGAGAGAGAGAGAATAAAGAGATCTAGATGAATGATATGAAGTACAATAAGGTAGAATTCAAAAAAGTTGTAGCGCACGCGTTTTGTGTGACTTAATTAAGGAGGTGAGAGAGAGAGAAGGGGAGGGGGGAGAGAACCTGACAAACAGAGAACACAAAATAAGAGAGTGAGGGAGATAGAAAGAGAGAAAGAAAAGAAATGACGAAGAGATAGAAAAATAGAAAATAAACAATGCAATTTAAATGAAAATAATGAAATTTGAAAGATAAGATAAGTTGAAAAAGAGAGTGAGAAAGCGGAAATGGAAGGGGGATATGGGAGAGATTAATGGGCCGAGAGAAATAAAAACAACTAAAAGAAAGAAAATAGCGAGGATGCCAATGATGATGATGATGATGATGGTGATAATGATGGAGATGATGATAATAATAATTTGAAAATAGTAACAACTCCAAGTGCAATGATGTATTCTACATTATAGCATATCGGGAAGAAGACGATATGTCCGCAGTAAATTTAAATATAATAATGACGTGATGATTAGGTAGTTACCATGGCGGCTGATAAAATTTTGAATCAATAGTACACTATGTCACACTTATAAGGACTATGAGAGTGAAATCAGCCTCACCTTCATTAAAAATATCAGTAGATGACAGTGAATATGTATCTTGATAGATAGATTTCATTGCAATTCAATCTAACACAGTGGATAACCATTAGGAAATCCCAATTATCGAATCTGCCTTTGACTAACAATCTGCAGTCAGTAGCTGATTTCTCGATCAAAAAGCTTCCTGTACAAAGCAAATGAAAGTCTGGAAAATAACCCCTCAGATCGCGTTTTAGTCAAAGATTATTGATAGCCTTCGTGTTTGCTAACTCTGGGTTTAGTGTCTTGTTTTAGATCTTGTATGAATTCGGATGAGTTTATTAAATAAGCAAGTACCAATAAAGAAAAAGCGATAAGAAAGACTACATGACGTTTTTTTTTTTTTCACTGATTAAAAAACAATTAACCAAAGTATAAAATCTCGCTCTCTCTCCTCTCTCTCTCTCTCTCTCTCTCTCTCTCTCTCTCTCTCTCTCTCTCTCTCTCTCTCTCTCTCTCTCTCTCTCTCCAATGAAAGTTAAAAGCGCAGAGAATTGAATAACCTTAGTAAATTCAAGATCATACGTAAAATATTATAATAGCGTTTGGGTTCTCGTCTCACTGGTGATGGCCGCCCTGTGAGAGAGTTCGAATCCTTGCCAGAGATGGTATATAAATTTCTACATAGAATGCCTTACTACATTATTCCTTCCTAAACACATGCGTTAGTGCATGTATCATACTAAGTAGGAGAGAGAGAGGAAAAAGGGGTAGGGGAGAATCAGACACAGAGGAGATAAAATAAAAGAGAAAGCAAACAATGAAGAGAGAGAAAGGAAACGATGAGGAGAGAGAGAGAATAAAGAGATCTAGATGAATGATATGAAGTACAATAAGGTAGAATTCAAAAGAGTTGTAGCGCACGCGTTTGTGTGTGACTTAATTAAGGAGGTGAGAGAGAGAGAAAAGAGGGGGGAGAGAACCAGACAAACAGAGAACACAAAATAAGAGAGTGAGGGAGATAGAAAGAGGAGAAAAAGAAAAGAAATGACGAAGAGATAGAAAATAGAAAATAAACAATGCGATTTAAATGAAAATAATGAAATTTGATAAGAGAGAGAGAGAGAAGCGAGATTGCACGCATGCAAACACACAGATACTTATGTGACTGATATATAGAGGAAGGAGAATTGCTGTCAGCGGTGCAAATAGGCATAATAATGATAATAAAATGTAAAGCTTATTTCGGGTACGTCGCACCCTCCATTTGACATACAAAATTATTCCACAAATGGACGTGTGTGTAGTTTTGTTTGTCCTTCAGTCAAATTACTTGTCAGAGGCTTGGTGTCCAATGAGTGTTCCTGATGGTTAACTTGTGGAATTGCTATAGCTACAGACATCCTGTCGTACAGAAATGGAAATCTTTTGATTTATGAAAATTTGTCAAAGCCACTTTGTCCCCACCTGACAACGAACCGACACGGTAGTAAGGTAGCACTTGGCAGCGAATCAGCGTGGAAGTAAAGTAGCGCCTGGCAGTTTAGGGTTTAAACAGTAATTTGTCAGTCTTCATAAAACCAGAAAAAAGAAAGCAGAAATGCGACAAATACTAAAAAAAAATAGTGATTAACACATTCAGATTAGGTGCCAATTGTTAGTTCACTTCAATTACGATGTAAACAAATGAATATGATATTGATAATTACAATATCAACTGCATATATGTAGTAACATCTGTTTCTCCTATCTATGGATCATGTGATACCATGGCTGTTCGAGGCTGGCGATGAAATAAGAGCGCGAGAAAGATAAATGAAAAAAAGAAAGAGAGAGAGAAAGAGAAAGAGAGAGAGAGAGAGAGAGAGAGAAGGATGGGAGAGATAGAACTATTAAGATCATGCTTGTTGATTTTATACAATGATTTAAACGTCATTAGGGCGATTTAAACCAACTGATTATGCACACCCGCAAAATAAACAAAATATTTATTCTGTTCAAGCGAACGCAAGAACTGATAAACGGAAGTATTTATGTTTTTATGTTTGTTTGTTATGTTTGATTTATGTTTGCATACTAACAATACATCGAAATACTAGATTTAATTGATACTGTTTCATGCAGTGACGAGGTAAAAAGAAATAGAGAAAAGACAAAACATATAAAGAGGTATGAGTGAGGATTAATAACTTCACAGTGCAAGATTTTATTTGGTTTTATCTCTCTCTCTCTCTCTCTCTCTCTCTTCTTCTCAGGCCGATGAAGTAGAAAGACGAAGCGAAAGAAAGAGAAGAATGAAAGAAAAGAAGTGAAAGATGAAACTGAAGAAGAAAAGGAAGAACAAAACCAAAATAGAAGTTAGGGAAAAGAAAAAGAGAAAGGAAGAGAACGAAGAGGAATTAAGAAGAGAGGAGGAAGGAGACGGGGAAAAAAGAACTAGAAAGAAGAAAAAACGTAAGATAGAGAGAAAGATAGAAGGAAAATTGCCACTCTCTCTTGACAAAATAAATTATTCTGAAAGTTGCTCAAAGAAAAGGGATAATTACCTTTGATAATTGACAAAATGAATTATTTTTAGAGACTCAAGGGAAAGAGATATTTACCTTTTATTCTCCTTTCCATGTCCTTTGGTGCTGCCGCATTATATAATAGCCTTTTTGTGATAAATGAAAAACAGGAGGAAGAGGAACGGGGAAGGAAGATTCCAAGCACTCGATCGTGACCTACTTTACCTCCTTTTCTCCTTCGCTTGTTCAGCTGCACAATGTATTAGAATGGTACATGTTCTAAATCATCGCATGTTATTAGCCTTCCAAGTTTCAAAAAAAAAAAAAAAAAAAAAAAAAAAAAAAAAAAAAAAAAAAAAAGCCTCAATCGGCCATGACGTCATAGAACAAAAGGCCCGTTGACAGGGGAAATAGATATTCTATTGATATTGTGATTATCAGCCTCTTTATTAATTAGACTATTAAATTGTCTCTAACTTACAATTTTAAATCCCTCTTTTTTGTGTGTGTCTGTTTATTACTTTCTCGATTATTTCTAGGATTCATTGCATCTCTTTTTTGTGTAATATGAAGATTGGCAATTAACTGTTTTAATATAATTAGCTTGCCAAAATTCCCTACGATAATCAAAATAATTTATAAATAGGCTAAATATTGTATCAGTAAGTCATCAGTCTTTATGAATATAATGTTATTAATAACAATAGTTGTATGAAAATTTTACTCTAATCTGTTTCTACTCAAAAAATGTTTTTATATTCTTTACTTATAGTGTTCCAATCTGTCCTACTAACGGTCTATCATTCTATCCCTCTTTAAGATCGTCTGTCTTCTTCATCTATTTATCTACACATTCATAGCTTTATCTGTTTACCTATCTGATAAGCTTTCTGTCTCTATTCATCTATCTGTGCATCAGGCGGTCATCACACTGCTTTGAAGCGGCAAAATTTGATAAGAAATACTGCCTTAAAAAAAAAAAAAATCTGTTTCAGAGATAATTTGTTAATTTCCTCCTGTTGCTCTTGACTTTGGAGGAAAGTGGCGTCATCCTTATAGACTCTCTTCTATCTACACACACACACACACACACACACACACACACACCACACACATATCTATCTATCTATCTATCTATCTATTCTATCTATATATATATATATATATATATATATATTATATATATATATGTATATGTATTTATATATGTATGTGTATGTATATATATATATATATATATATATATATATATATATATATAATATATGTGTGTGTGTGTTGTGTGTGTGTGTGTTGTGTGTGTGTGTGTGTGTGTGTGTATGGTGTTATATATATATATATATATATATATGTGTGTTCTGTGTGTGTGTGTGTGTGGTGTGTGTGTGTGTGTGTGTGTGTGTGTGTGTGTGTGTGTGTGTGTGTGTGGTGTGTGTGTTGTGTGTGTGTGTTGTATGTATGTATGATATACATATATACATATACATATACACATATATATACATACATATATCATATAATGGATAATATTATATTATATATATATTAACATATATATATTAATACATATATGAATATTATTAAAATAATATATATCTAGATATATATATATATATATAATATATATAATATATATAACATACAATATATTAAATAATATAATATATATATATATAAATATATATATATATATATATATATATTGTGTGTGTATGTATTTATATATGTATGCATTTATATATATATTGTGGTGTGTGTGTGGTGTGTGTAAATCGAGATTGAAAGAGAAGAGAAAGAGACACCAGAAAACGGACAATTAGAGAACTGTGACATACTGATAATGAGAGATGCAAGCGATCTTGTACATTCAGCGGACAGGACTGAACTACGTCCATCAGCTTTTTCCTTGGTTCTTAGAAAACTGAAACTTTTGTGTTCTTGTAACCGTGTTTTGCTACAATGTTCCAGCCATGCGAAAGTAAATCTCTTCCAAAAACACAACGCAAACTTTAGCTATCGTTCTGAACACGTTATCTCTCAGCCCAGTCTTTTCTATTCACTTTGATGACGGCATTCGGGTGATGCTACTTTCTCTATTTACTATCTATCATCGACTCATACACAATTGCGCATTTAGTAGGGCACTGAGAAAAGTAGGGATGTACCTAAGTTAAACGATAGTAGTAAAAATAAGAAGAGAAAACGAGAGTCTTTTCCAAAAAACATTAACTAGCGCGTTGGAGAGGAAGATGTACGCGGGGCTGAACAAGGCAACGAGTTAGAACTGAACAGCAAGTTTCAGTTTTTCCTTAAGGAAAGTAAGGAAAAAGGAGGACTGGTATAGTCAGGCCTTTGTCCGCGATGAATGTACATATTCGGTGCATCTCCTTTCTTATTTATCAGTATTTTCGTTCACAAGTTTCTCTATATAGTGTGATCCGTTTATTTTCTGTTGTCTCCCTCCTCTTCCTTTTTAACAATCTCGATTTGTCTCACACACTCGACACACACAACACATATATATTATTACTCTATAAATGCATCCACTCACTTCACTCACATATCATTTAACATCTCACATTCACCATATATATGTATTATATTATTATCTCTCTATATATATATCATCTATATATATATATCTTATCATATTTTATTTAGTTATAGTACTTATTCTTAGGAGAGGTGCATAATATGTCGCTGTAAAGATGATATGTTATTAAATATGTAGAAATCGAATGTTAATGTTAGATGTATAGCTTGGAAAGTGGGAGGGAGGTGTTATGTTATCTGATTAGTATTGATGTGTCACAAGAAATATGTGATAAAATAGGTGGATATGGTAAGCAAAGAATAAATAATAAGAGCAATAAGAATATCAGATGTAATAGTTAACCTAATTGGATAGATATCACTAGATTTTTTTTTATTCAATAATCTACCTCAACAATACTATTATATTATTAACTGATTGGAATGACCACACATGTTTAATATGTATTATTCTTACCTTGGATGTATGTACTCTATATGGCTTATAAAATGTCCAATGTGTATATGGTATAGTATTGTATCACTACTGTGAGCAGTTCCTCTAACAGTGAAGGTACACTAAAACAAGAGACACTCATCATGGGCACGTATCGGCATACATACACAGCGCTGCATGGCGAGTACCTCAGCACAGCGATCAGAATAGAGTTTATGCAAATGGGCGCAAAAGCACACACATCACATGGATTTGGGTAAGCAACATAACATACAAAGCAACACAAACTATGTAAATAGAGAAGAGGTAGAGCAGAGAAGACCACACGAGATCACAGCGCACACCAGACTACATATATTTTTGAGTTTTTGATAATACTAACACATATTTACATCACATCGAACAACCTATCACGCACACTTACACACCACACACAGAACAATACGACATACAGATAAACAAAATAGTTATGAGAATATAGAAATTTAATTTATATTTTAATCTAACTTAAACATTATTATATATCAATTACACAGAGGACTATATATACTAATTAAGCCATACATTAATATAATAATTTATCCAATATACCAATTGTTCAGGGTATTATTATAAATAGATACAGGGGAATGGGATATATTTATTAGTTAAGATCGTTTCAATTGTAGCAAATATCAGAATATAGACGAGGGCGAAGTAAGGATAAGTTAAGGAAGATTAGAGGAGAGAGGAGATGGAGAGAGGAGAGAGGAGATTGAGAGAGAGGTAAGAGAGAGATTGAGAGATGAGAGGGAATATAGACATTTAACTCGGTCGAATACAGATATGTTGATATCCTGATCCTCGGTAAACTTTGTATCATGTAGTGGTATCAATGGTTTATTGTGCTGATTGTGACTAACAAAGTAGTTTCACCGAGTCACTGGAAAATGACTCATTGCTCCAATCAATCCTTTATGATTAAGGATTAAGGTAAACTAAACGCCTCTTGACCGGTGCTGCTTCTTCAATTAAATACCCTTTTTTATTTATTTATTCATTTGTTTATTTAATGTTTGCAGCATGCACCGTATCCATAAGCCTTGTTTGTGACAAATCAGTATGACGTCAAGCTTTAAAAGGAGAGTCATGTCAACGTCGATTTAATCAGACTGAATTGATGAGATTAGTTCGGGTATGCGATATCATGCAGTTGCCATGCGCTTGTTTCTCGTGCCCTTGGATCAGCCCTTAATCATGATTTCTGTTGCTACGTCAGCAGTAGCAGCAGCATAATGCAGTGCCATTTGTTACTGTTATTATTGCTATTATAAAAGAGCAAATTAGATCGATGCGACACATTTTATTCATACATTAAACCCTCCTTCCTCACAGTCTTTGCATCAGCACCTTCCTTGAGGAGGGGAAGGAAATTAGAGGTATTAATAAGTTAATGCGTCTAAACCTGCTTCGCCTGGAAACGTCACATTCCCCTACCCAAGTCCTTTGTTGAGTGACTTTCCCTTTTCAGGTCCTCCTCTGTAATACGAACAGCCAAGAAAACTGTTCCGCTGAAGGACTCATTCGTGTTACTTTTCGGGGTCAGGATTGGGCACATAGATACATCTTCTTACACGTTCAACCACCCTCCCTTTGCCACTCTGTCTGTCATACTCTCTCCTCTCGCTCTCTTTCCTTCTCTCCTCTTCTCTCTTTCTTCTCCTCACTATCTTTCTTTCCTCTCCTTTTTGCTACCTATAAATTTCTCTCGTCCCCCTCTTCTCTTACCTTTTCCTTTCCGCTCTCTGTGTGGCTCATTCCTTATATATTGTTAATATTATTATTATCATTTTTTCCCCTTTTTCTAATCTTATTTTTATATTTTACTATTTATCTTCTATTTATCTATTTATCAACCTTTTCATTTAATTGCATTTATTTGTGATTTTAAATGTAATTATTTAATTACATTTATGGTACTATAAATCCAAACTGTAATTTATGTGTGTCTCTCAGTCACTCCACTCGTCCTTCTGCTAAAATCAGGGAACTGAAGAAGATATAAGAATATAGGTTTTGAGTCTTCGGGTATGTTTAAAACATCAATAATATTCCGATACCGTGATTCGTGCTGCTAATATCCTTTTTTTAATTTTCTTCTTCTTCGATATTAACTAATTTTTTAACCGAAAAGAGGTGGAAGAGAAATAAATTTCCATTAGTGTACGTGGGTGCATATGTAACTTTGTGTGTGTAAGTGTGCTAAGCTCGATTCAATCTTCCCTTCACAGAGATTGTCCACTGTGTCTCCGCTGCGAGATCTGTCCTCAATGGCGTTTGTCTGAGCCACCTCCCTCGTAAATTTAAATTCCTCTGAGTCAACAGGTGAAGCCTTTGGTCATCGTCCATCTTGGGCTCTTCTCTCCCTCTGGAGTGGTGTGTGTGTGTGCTCTTGCAGGGCTGTCGATAGCGTGGTAGCTTTGAGTTGGGTTCTTACGCCTTAATGCTCCTTGTAGCTATATTTATGAATTCTGTATAGGGGAATATTGACCATATTGACTGGTCTAATATTGAAATTTTGATGATTCAAATTCTCACTAGATCATTCACGTATTTCCTCATTTCTGTACACACACACACACACACACACACACACACACACACACACACACACACACACACACACACACACACACACACACACACACACACACACACACACACACATACACATATACACACACACACGCGCATATACGCAGATATATGTGTATGTATATAAACATATATATGTTTATGTACATATATGTACTGCCTACTAGAACAAGTTATTAATTTATTTATGAAACACATAATTAAATTTTGAATAGATCTATAAACATGTTAAGTAGAGAAATTCGACAAGAGTAGAGAAAAGTGCATAAATATATAGACAAGTGGTTCCCACTTTCATGCTTTTAAGGACTGCTAGAATGAAGGCCGGGTGGGGGAGGGGGGTAAAAGGAACAAAAGCTGGAGAGATAACAAAGAAGTGAAAGGGTAGGGTTGAAAGGGAGAATATGAAGGGTTGTTAGGGTTAATGTGGGTGGGAGTAGGGGAGAGGTTCAGTGCATAAACGATGGTTAAAATGAGTTAGACACTCATATTAATAAGTATACCTGTGTGAGTAATCTCATCAAATAGACTGA
>NW_020872824.1:45000-52547 GCF_003789085.1 Penaeus vannamei | reverse complement strand
TAATAATAATAATAATAATAATATTAATAGTAATCAATTAGATAATGGTAGTCATGATAATAATAGTAATGATTAAAATTATAATAATAGCATTGATTATAATAAAAAGAATAATAAGAAGAATAAGAAGAATAAGAATATTGATAATAATGATATAATAATCAAATAATATCATTTATGATCATAGTAAAAATAATGATAATGATTATAAGTAATAATAGATAAAAAGACAAAAAATATTGATGATAATGATGATAATGAGTAAAATGATAATGGAAGCAATAATAGTAATGATGATAATAACGATCAGTATAACAATAATAACATGGTAATGATAATGATGATAGTAATTATGATAATGAGTAATAATGTATAATAGCAGCAATATTGATGATTATGATGATAATTGAAATGACAATAGTAATGGTAATCACTTTGAGAATAATGATAACGATGATGACAATAGATGCAATGATCATGGTAATGATAATGATAATAAGCAGAATAAAAGCGAGGAATAGAAAAATGGTGTCAAAGAGGAGGAAAAAGAATATCATAATAAATAAAATAACCAAAAGAAATACTTTCCAGCAACACCCATTCCTTCAGCATTTTGTTCTTATTCCCCCGTTCGTTTTCTTGTGTGCTTTATCTCCCCTCTGCGTTAGTCTGTCGTTTTCTTTGGCGTATTGTCCCCTTTCTGTATAATCTTTCCTGCACTCCCTTGATAGGCTATATCTCTTTCTAAAGGTTTATCTTCTCTCTCCTTTCAAATACGTTTCTCTCTTTCCTTTCTCTTTCTTATCTCCGACTCCAACATCTCCGGTCGTTCCTTGGCATTTATCATCCGTTTTGCCTTCTGTGCATTCTCCGCGTTTTTCTCTTCTTTTCTTATATATTCCCGCTGTTTTTCACTGAGAATCTCTTGAATAAGGAACAGTCATGACAGTGAATATTGAATTGACAATTTTGAAATGAATTTTGCAATGCAACGATTATTGTTGATTATAGTGAAATAATTATTCTATTAAGTAAAATGCGTAAGTCACGCGTTGTTTGACTAGATAACATGGTAAACTAATACAAGAAGGTAGAAAGGAAAAATAATTTTTTTTTTTTTTTTAATCAAAATAAGGTTTCTTCGTAATTGTTAAATACGATGCTGTTATATACCTTTCTTTCCTATCTTAGAGATTTGTGTCTCAGTATAAAGAATGTTTTGCGTGTCCGTTCATGCTGTCAACTTCCTGAATTTTGTAAAGCGTTTCGAGAATTTCCATGTTTTCCACGATTCTTAATCAGTCTGAAAATTTCGATCAAATGTGTTGGGTGCCGGGACAAAAGGACAGTACTTACTATCTTAAGATTTACGGTATGAATCTCCGAGAAAGGCTTAGAGAACATACTTTAAACCGAGGTCATCAGTCTCTCTTGACAAATACCCTGTGAAGATTCTCAATGGTTATAATTCTCTATCATAGTAAATACACTTCTTTTTTATAATATTTATATCATCATTCCTGAACGATATTCATGTTGACAAATGTGGAAAGGTATGAATGAGAACGAATATCTTCACAATACAAGAGATGTATTTAACCGGTTTCGATTATATCTTCGTCAGAAATACATGTATTTCTGAGGAAAATATAATCGAAACCGGTTAAATACATCTCTTGTATTGTGAAGATATTCGTTCTCATTCATACCTTTCCACACCATCATTAATATTATTAGTGTTATAGCATTATAATAATTATCAGTATCATCATTATCATTATTTTCATTATCAATATGATTATTATTATTATCATTATTATCATTATCATCATCATTATCATTATTACCATTATTATTATCATTATTATTATTATTATTATTATTATTATTATTATCATAATGATGATGATAACAATGATAAAAAAACAAATCTAATGCAAAATGATGGCAAAGGATAATAATTATTATAATTGTTATCATAATCTTAATCATCACCATCTTCATAGAAATGGTAATTAGTAGAGCCCCCCCCCCTCAAGGTCTGGCTCGGTCCCCACAAAGACCGCAAATTTTACTGTATTTTATTAATCTACGCCTATTTAAGCCCACTTGTAGTTTTGAAATGCTTCCAGAATAGCTCATTAAAAAAGAAAAAAAGAAAATTCTTTACTTCGTCCCCCCCATCCCCCCACAAGAAAATGTTGAAATGACGCCCTTGAATGATGATAATAGTAATAATGAGGACAATAATCATATTATCTAACAATATTAAAATGATAGCAACAACAAGGGAACGAATACGGCTCTAAGTCATCAGTAGAACTAAATAATTGTATGGTTGTATTTTGTCTTAGGAAGTAGAATATTAATAATTATATTTTAAAGTAGAGTAGAATACTCATAAAAACAATTAACTAATGCCAATCTATGTGGATGTAAGGTTACCGTGTTCTCTCTTTCTGGATAATATATTGTTTATTATTTTTTATTTTCAGGTCTAACATCCCACTTGAATTCTTTATAAAATAATCCCAATAAATATCATACTACGGAAGTTAATGGGAGCATGGCATTCCATTGTGCGTTTTCATTTCCCTACTGAGCGATAACAAATCTTTATTTTTTTTCTTATGAATAATTTACCAACTAAACATATGAAACGTATTTTTCAGTAGAAATTATATTTTCATGAGATGGATAATATCTCGACTTTACACAATTTTCTTTCTTCCCACCCAAATCTCTCTCTCTCTCTCTCTCTCTCTCTCTCTCTCTCTCTCTCTCTCTCTCTCTCTCTCTCTCTCTCTCTCTCTCTCTCTCTCAGATTTCCCTCGAGAAACTTGCTGTCGAAAACGAGGTTTATTTCCATTAACTCTCGCCACTCCGGTTCACACAGATGATTGATCCCTTCTCTGTGGCGGAATGCACTGACATCATAGAATTAGAAGAAAAAAAGAGAAAGCGAATGTGATATTGATAAGTACGAAATACCGCTCCGTCGAATATGGATCTGATCTGTGATAGTGGGAGCTTGGGTTGGAAATGTTGGTGCTAATGGTACTATAATCCAAACTGTATTTATATGTGCCTCTCAGTCACCCCACCCGTCCTTCTGCTAAAATCAGGGAACTGAAGAAGATATAGACTTGGTGGCTTTGAGTCTTCGGGTGTGTTTAAACATCATAATATTCCGATAACGTGATTCGTGCTGCTAATTTCCTTTTTTAAAATTTTCTTCTCTTTCGATATTAACTAGTTTTAACCGAAAAGAGGTGAAAGAGAAATAAGCGAGGAAGCTTAGAGCTGAAGAAAAGGAGGAAAGTGAAGACTGAGAGCGGAGAAGTGGAGCAAAGGGCAAAGGGGGAAGGGAACATGTTTTAGAAGAGAGATATAAGAACGAGAAAATAAAGAAAACATAAAGAAATATACCATGGAATAGGACTAAAAACAATTATAAAACTTGACATTGTTAGGAACTAGTATTGTCAAATTTAGTGGCATGTCCTTAAACGCAATTTTGACATGCGCATAGACGTAGGACAATCGCCAATTTTTAGTATATTTCGATGTTGCACACACACTTAAAAGTTCCTCATCCGCCATTGCATGGGAAGAGAAAATAGGAAAGGAGGAAGAGAAGACGAGAAAGAAGGGAGGTAAGAGGGGAGATATGTCAGTGTAATCTGTGTCTCTCTCTCTCTCTCTCTCTCTCTCTCTCTCTCTCTCTCTCTCTCTCTCTCTCTCTCTCTCTCTCTCTCTCTCTCTCTGTCTGCTTAGATTAGGTTCCTTCGAAGTCTCTCGGTCAGATCATAAGTGAAGCTTTCTCAGTAATACAAGTTCGAAGTGAAAGGAATTATGGCAACACAATAACATTGACATAAATTGCAGTAATGATATCATGATGACAGTAATGTTAAGCAGTCTTGATAAGGACCATAATGATGTTTATTATCCTTATCATCACCATGAACAATAGCAATACTGTTATCACAATTACCTTGGCAATGATAATTATCGAATCCATATAAATAAGAACCCGTTGGTTTAACCTTGGGCTGTACCTCCATCGCATAGGCCTCTGTAATGCACTATCTATGTATCTGTCTGTCAATTAGTTATGTAGTCTTTGCCATTGTCGGTTTTATCAACATTACAATATCATTATCATCATTATCATACATAATGATGATACATTGTTCTATGTCCACCTGTAAGCAACGAATGCCATTATATCACCTCCTTTAGAAAATATGATTTTAAAACATACAAGACAAGCAGATAGATTTATGATAATGAAGAATTGTTACTCCTCTTTCCAGTCAGAAATGATAGAGTCTGTAACTCTCAGATAAGTAGGTTAAGTATTCGTCACCAATGTAAAAATGTTAATTGAAAAAATCTGAAAAAAATCAAATACTTGATTTATCTTGTGTGCCCCCCCCACCCCCTCCTCAACTCCTAGTTCATTAGGAGTTAATTGGTTTCTAAAACCAGTGTACGAGTGCATTTCATGGAAGTCCTTTTCTTCTAATTCTATATATGATCAGCTGATTGTATACTCTCTCTTCTCTCTTCTCTCTCTCTCTCTCTCTCTCTCTCTCTTCTTTACTTCTCACTCCCTGCCTTTCCATTTTTATGTATCTATCTGTGTACCTATTAGTATTTCTTTTTTTTTTTTTTTCTTTTATCTCTTGCATTAATAGCAGTCAGTCTGTCGTTGTATCTGTCTGTTTGTTCCCCAACTTTCCCCCTTCCTCCTTTTCTGTCTATCTTTCTATTCACTCATGTTCTTTGTCACTCATCTTTGATTTTTCACCCATTATTTCCCTTTCTTTACCTCCTGTTTTTTTTACGCTTTACAGATGTGAATATATTTGTATATATATACATATATATTTTTTCTTTGCTTACATTCATATGTGTGTGTACACACAAATGATATGAATGATAGGGAAAACATGACGGTATTCTTATCAGTCTTTATATTATTGAAGTACTTTTTTATAACAGAAATAGATAAATATAATAATATATATATATATATAATATATATATATATATATATAATAATATATATATTATATATATATATATATATATATATATATATATATATATATATATATATATATATATATATATACATATATATATATATATATATATATATATATATATACATACTATATATATATATATATATATAAAATATATATATCGAAAATATATATAATATATATATATATATATATATATAGTATAATATATATATATATATAATATATATACCTTTCCTAGTATTGCTTTTCCTGCTTCATTTCCCACACCCATTCTTCTTTGTCCTTCCATTTCTCTCCCTTCCCATCTCCCCTTCCTTTCCCCTTCCCCTTCCAAAAGTCCTCGTTCTCCCTCTCTCTCTCTCCTCCCTCCTTCCTCCCCTCTTCCAAGTGTTGATGGACGTTCTCCACTTACACTGATGCAAACATTACGTCACTTTAGTCCGACTGCACTACGATATCCAGGGTTTAGGCTTTTCTTCAGTACTGACCCATAACGACAGGAAAATAAGCAAGATAAACTGGGGTTTTGTGCCGATATTTACTGGGTGGATTGATGTAAGGTGGTGAGTGAGTCGATAAGAATTTAACAGAAATATTGAAGTAACAGATTGATAGACGTGTGTACTTGTATATGTAAACATATGTGTATATGTATAAGCATCAACTCATTTATGGTGTGCATGAGATACGGCTAGACCCACTGTTCCATGCCTCCACTTCTTTTTCTTCTTCCTTCTTCTGTCCCTCTCTCTCTCCCTATTTCTCTTCCTCGCTCTCACCAAATTTACCCGTTTTCTTTCTCCCTCTTACCTACTCCCACCTTCGTGTGTTGACAACCTCATGAGTTATGTAAACTTTGCGTAACGTTAACGGGCTGCACGACGAGGTTCAATGTCTCAGGTTTCAATTTTCTCTGCCTCAAGACTTAGCGACGAAAGAAAGTGAAATTAAATAAGGTTATTTATGATTTTCGTTGACCTATCGTTGCTTCTCCGTGTTAATTGATAGGCAGTTATATATGGATATTGATTGATAGGCAGTTAGAAATGGATATTAATTGATAGGCAGGAATGGATATTAATTGATAGGCAATTAGAAATGGATTGATAGGCAGTTATATATGGATATTGATTGATACGGATAAGTTCAGCATAGGCAGTTTCATGGATATTAATTGATAGGCAATTAGAAATGGATATTAATTGATAGGCAGTTTGATATGGACTTAAATCAAATGGTGAATTGATAGTTCAGTACATCTATATATATGTGGATTTGTTGTTGACTGGAGGCATGAATTCAATAACAGACGTTTCATAAATAAGTCGCTTCTGTTATTTACTGTACACGATAATGACTATATTGACTTCACTTTCTTTTTATATGACGTCATGACATCACCTGTGGTCACCTATACATCACGAAATGGGTTGGGAAATAACCAGACATGAAAGAGTTATTCAGGTATACACATTACGTCTCATACGTGGGACACCTGACATCCAATACAAGCTTCCAGTCAACGGTACATGTAGATACCTAAATAGTACGCCAATATCGATTTGTTTATTAACCCAAACAAGCACCTACAGATCAACGAAAATCATGCCTAACCTTATTTAACGAAAATCATGCCTAACCTTATTTAACGAAAATCATGCCTACCTTATTCAACGAAAATCATGCCTAACCTTATTTAACGAAACTCATGCCTAACCTTATTTAACGAAAATCATGCCTAACCTTATTTAACGAAAATCATGCCTAACCTTATTTAACGAAAATCATGCTTTATTTAACGAAAATCATGCCTAACCTTATATAACGAAAACCATGCCTAACCTTACTTAACGAAAATCATGCCTAACCTTACTTAACGAAAATCATGCCTAAACTTATTCAACGAAAATCATGCCTAACCTTATTTAGCAAAAATCATGCCTAAACTTATTCAACCTCACCTTACCTGTCCGTCGCAATCTTGATGTAGGGAGAAATAAACCTGAATTTTATCTCGTTTTCACGTTCCAGATTTTCCAGCGAAGAAATGGCTCCAGAAAGCAACCTATTTCCTACCTTCTCTCTGAAACGAACATGTTCAGATTTACACAGATTCACTTCAAATACACACAGATAATTACTCCTGTGTGCTTAATTATACATATACACACCGAGCCCTTCTTCCCTTATGTGTACACGTTTATACCAAACATGTATTTGGTATAAACGCATAGAGATCTGCAATCAGAACCAGACGCATACACTCATAACACTCCACCCTTTCTACCCCTTTTCACGCTTATCTTACGTGGGTTCAAAGGAAACCTCTCCGAGAGTATTAGTTAATTAGTTGTTTGTACATTCTCTCTCTCTCTCACTCTCTCTCTCTCTCTCTCTCTCTCTCTCTCTCTCTCTCTCTCTCTCTCTCTCTCTCTCTCTCTCTCTCTCTCTCTCTCTCTCTCTCTCTCTCTCTCTCTCTCTCTCTCT
>NW_020872824.1:35000-37500 GCF_003789085.1 Penaeus vannamei | reverse complement strand
TTAATACATCCATGGCTTTCTCCTGTGATAGGATGTCACGCGAGGTAGAGGTTCTGCCTGTACTGCACTAAAAAAAAAATAATAAAAATAAAAAATAAATGCATATAAGGCAGTATACATGAGATAGCTTGAGAATACATTTAGAAGTGAGAGAGAATGTTCTGGTATGGGAAGAATTCAATAATGGGAATGAAAGAATTCTCAGTTACAAGGCACACATATATTCACAAACACCAACTAAATACATACATGCATATATCTGAGAAAGAACACCAACAACAAAATCAATAATACCTTTTACATCAAGTATGATATGGTAAGTCATCAGTAGATAGATATATTAATGTGTTTAAAGTTAGGTAGTTTAACAGTCAGTGTATTCAATGATTATAATTAAAAGTTAATTACTCGTTGTTAAAATGTCTCAAAGGCGTTTGTGATCTCGGGAGACATATTTCGGTGGAATAACTGCAACCAAAGTCCAATTACAATTTGTATGTTGCAATGCCATACACTAACGCTATTGTTCTTTTCATATCGGAATGTGTACTTGCCTATGATATCGAAAAGCAATATTAATATGTAAATACATATAATGGAAGACATTATCTGAATGCTTGTTTGCATATAATATAGAAAATTCAGTATCTGAATGTGTGCTTTCAGATTATAGTTAACACCAAAAAAGTGATTAAATAAATAAAACTACAAATCTGTTAACAAGGTGCTGTTCCCTTCTGTAATGATCTTTATAGTACAAGCTATATGAATATTTGAATAATTACCTATTTGTTTCTAATACCTTGCTAATACACCTGTAGCCCCCCAAAATATTTCTTTCAAGTGTAACAATACAACATTGAACATATAATATACTCATTAAAAAATTCTCAGCTCCCTATTACATCTTTTTCTGCTCAACCCTGCTTTCTCTCTTTCTCCCTTTCTCTCTTTATTAACCTCTCTCTTTCTCCCCTCCCCACTCTCTTCTTTCTCTCTTCTCTCTCTTCTCTCTCTCTCTCTCTCTCTCTCTCTCTCTCTCTCTCTCTCTCTCTCTCTCTCTCTCTCTCTCTCTCTCTCTCTCTCTCTCCGTGATTTTTTCCAACCCTTTAATTAAACCCAGGTTGTCTGGACCATTTTCCTCACCCATACATTCTCCCTCCGAGTCATCGCTCTCATCTGACCAGCGAAGCACCTTTGTAGACAAGGTCAGTTATCGCTGCAGATTATCTTCATCCTCACACAACTGAAAATTTGAACATCGAAGCTGGAAAATGTTCCTGATGCCATCACACGCTTCCTTCAGCTCGTGTCTCCCCTGAATGACTCTGCTTATGCTAAAGTTGCGCGTTGCAACATGCGATCCAGCCTTTCCCTACAGGCAATGAAAATATGAAGTTCTTTTTTTTTCTTTTGAGGGGAAGGGCTTTTAGTCCCATCAAGTTATAAGAAGTGCACGACTCTTTATTATGCGCAAAGATCGTAAAACCTTTCGAGGTGATGCTTCCTCTGAAATGCGTGCTGCTTTTAAGGCCTCAAACAACACAGAGAAGAGGGTGGTCGGAAGGGATTGTAGGGTAGAAAGAGAGAGAGAAATGGATAACTACTCACTCTAGATTGGCTGAGTAAACAAGTCAGGTGTATATCGATTTTTCCATAAACAATATTCCTTAGGCACCATATTTTTTCTTCTTTTGAAAAGAAAAGAGAAATATGTCGCACATACTATTTTCCCCTACACCTTCAAGCACTTAAAACGAATAACAGTAAGTCTATGACAATAATCGTCAAACGCTAAATAATGACAGTGAGCGAGAATGGAAAAAAAAGACGAAGGCGAAGAAGGAAGTAGAAAGTCGAAGAAGAGGGAGACAAAGGAGATAAAGGGACTTACACACGCCTATGTAATCGCATTCAGGTTGGAATCAGCACCGGTTTGTTCGACTCCTGTCAAGCATTCAGAAAACGCGCGAGAAAATTACTTTTTTGATGCCGTTTTATTGAGGTTATCACGCGCTTATTTGACATGAAACCAGACTAAATCAAGTAGGAAAAAATCAGATTTGTTCTTTTTTTTGTGTGAAAAAATATTATTGTTCATTTTCAATTATTTCTCTCTCTCTCTCTCTCTCCTCTCTCTTCCCCCCCCTCTCTCTCTCTCTCTTCTCTCTCTCTCTCTCTTTTCTCTCTCCCTCTCTCTCTCTCCCTCCCTCCCTCCCTCTCTCCTCTCTCTCTCTCTCTCTCTCTCTCTCTCTCTCTCTCTCTCTCTCTCTCTCTCTCTCTCTCTCTCTCTCTCTCTCCCTCTCCCTCTCTCTCCTCTCTCTCTCTCTCTCTCTCTCTCTCTCTCTCCCTCCCTCTCTCTCTCTCTCTCTCTCTCTCTCTCTCTCTCTCTCTCTCTCTCTCTCTCTCTCTCTCTCTCTCTCTCTCTCTCTCTCTCTCTCTCTCTGTGTGTGTGTGTGTGTGTGTGTGTGGCTATCTCTGCTTAGATCATTTTCTTTAC
>NW_020872824.1:25000-32500 GCF_003789085.1 Penaeus vannamei | reverse complement strand
TATTTCTATTGTGTGTGTAGGGTGGGTGTGGGGGAGGTGGATGTGTGTGTGTGGTGGTGTGGTCCTCATGTCTATTTCTGATAATTCTTCTTGCAACTCGTACCAAGATGCGAGAAAGTATTGAGCCTGACAGGACAGAAAAAGTACACCGTGGTCCCCCTGGTAGCCATGGCCCCCAGCTTGGGAACCCCTGAATTAGAGAGGGTTTGGGAGGAGGGGGGGCGAAGGCGGCAAGGCAGAAGGGAGAAAGAGAGGAGTCAAATATAAGTTGCCGACATGAAATATATGCAAACATAGTCACAATTCCCCGTCCCCCCTTTCTACACTTCTGCCGCTTGTACTTAAGACGAGTTTGTGAACATTATCAATGTTGTCATTATAATGATCATTATTGAACTGTATATCAGTACTAGTATCCTTACTGTCATTATTATTATTATTACTATTATTATCATTAACTCCGTCGAGGTAATGGTCGCGTTAGTTTGTTTGTCTCTTCGTGGCAGGAGTACTCAAAAGGAATTTTCACTAGAGGTGTGTCTTAGCCTAACTTAAACGACATTAAATTTTGGTGGTGATCCGGATTCAGGATTTTTAAAATTACATCTTTTACCTCTATTGCATTGCATCTATTATCTATTACCTATCATCATCATGACATTATTCCTATTATTCCTAAAATTATTCATATCTTTTGTGTGTATGCCATGGGGGGGGGGGGGTGTAGGGTGTTATAAAGTCTCTTTGTGAGCCGGGATGCACATGCCCTCCTCTCACACGAGACGCCGCGAAGTGCTTTCCGAGAATTTGGCTTTCAGGTTCCCTTGGATCTGAAAAGGTTGGCTGCTTTTAACACCTCAGACCACACAAAGGAGGAGAGCGACGGAAGGAGGGGGAAGGGGAGGGGAAGGGCTCAGGTAGGCAAACTGGTGAAAGAAAAGGACAAAGAGAGAAAAGGGAGGAGGAAGAGAGGGAGGGAGAAGGAAGGAGTGAGCGACAAAGACAGAGAGAGAGAGAGAGAGAGAAGAGAGAGAGAGAGAGAGAGAGAGAGAGAGAGAGAGAGAGAGAGAGAGAGAGAGAGAGAGAAGAGAGAGAGAGAGAGAGAGAGAGAGAGAGAGAGAGAGAGAGAGAGAGAGAGAGAGACAGAGGAGAAAGAGAGAGAGAGAGAATTGTAAAGTGTACTTATCCATGCCAGTTGTCCCTGCAATACTTTCAAAATGCCAGCTGGTACCATGTCTATTTTCCTGCAGTTTTTCGGTGGCCATATATAGCCCTTATAACCTCGCATACAGCTGAAAACAACATTTTTTTCCTATTTGTTTAAGAAATAATGGCACTATATAATATAGTTCTTCATGGAAATATGCTAGTTTTGCTAACAGATCCACCTTGTCACAGGTTGATACTCCTATATGAGAGGGAATCCAGTATAATGACGCTTGTATACCCTTCTCAAATAGGCTAGAAATTTGGAAAAGGATATTGATAGCTTATATTTTCTCTGGACGATGATGATTAGAGATGGGACCTAGGTGTCATTGTTGTTCAATACCCTCTCTGAAGGTATAGTAAATGGCTACTAACTCGACATCAGTTGTGTTTAGCAAGAGAGAGATAGAGAAAAAGAGAGAGGGGGAGGGGTTGAGAGAGAGAGATATGAATTGAGAGAGGGACGAACAGACAGACAGAAAGACAAAGAATGAGAAGGAAAGAGAAAGAGAGAGAGAGACGAACAGACAGACAGAAAGACAGAGAAAGATGGAGAATGAGAGAGAGAGTATGAGAGAGAAAGAGAAAGGAAAGAGAAAAAGAGAGAGTATGAGAGAAAGACATGTTATAAATGCATAGGTAATGTACCCACGTAAATCTACAATAAATAGAGATCTTCCGGGTGGAGGAATGTTTAACATCGCGGCGTCAAATTCCTCAAGGCCCACGTTCGTGATTGCTCCATGCCAAGTGTGGAATCACACGTGGGCCCATATGCATATATACATATTTATGTATATGAGTGTGTATATATATACACCCATATATATACATGTATATGATATCTATCTAATATATGTATATATATGTATATAATATATATGTGTGTGTGTGTGTGTGTGTGTGTGTGTGTATGTGTGTGTGTGTGTGTGTGTATGTGGACATTTCTTTTTCCTGTATTAATCTTATCTTCCTTTTTTTCTTCATCTTTGTCTTTCTCCTTTTTGTCGCCTTCCTTCCCACCTCCTTCATGTTTCCCCATCTCAGGCCCTGTCTTTCTCAGTCTCCTTCACCACCTGTCTATAATTATAATAACAATAATGACGAACAATAATAATAATAATGACACTTTCTTCACCCTGTTATAATAACTATAAATAACAATAAATGACGATAACGACAATAATAATAATGACACTTCCTTTAAAAAAATACCTTCCAGAAAGGCCAAAAAGCTAATATCCTCAGTGGAGTCATCCTATCAATCTCTCCCTCTCCCTTCCCCCTTCCCCTCCCCCACAGCCATCTCTCTCTCTCCCTTCCCCCCTTCCCCCTCCCCCCGCAGTCATCTCTCTCTTACCCTTTGTCGAAGTGAGACATTTTTCAAAAAGTGATCTCAGTGTAAAAGTTGAAGCCTTCGATCGCCTCATCAATGCGAGGAAATGAGTTTGAAGAAGACGGCCTTGTGTTGCTTGCAAAGAGGATGAAAGAGAAGACGCATATTAGAAAGGAGATTAATGGTGAAAGGGAGGGAAAAAATGGGAGAGGAAAAATATAGAGAACACGAAAGCTGTGAACAATTTCAATTATGGAATTTCATGGTTCAAATCATTCATAATAAGTTTCTGTGTGCGTGCGTGCGTGTGTGTGTGTGTGTGTGTGTGTGTGTGTGTGTGTGGTGTGTTATATATATATATATATATATATATATATATATATATATATATATATATATATATATATATATATATATATATTCATATGTATATATATACATACATATGTATTATATTAGATGATTATATACAAGTTTTTAAATCATTGTTAAAAGAGTCTGGTATAAAAAGAATATTGTTATAAATCAATAACAGAGTACTTCTATTTATCTACTGAAATCAAAATGCTTTGTTTTCTTTTTATTGTTTCGCAAATTACGCAATACATTTAAGGATTAAAGAAAACATAATCAAAAGAAACGTGATGTGATGTGATAGATTTACGTGGTATATTACTTATGCATTTATTATCTTTTCTTCCTCTCTCTCTCATTTTTCTCTTTCCTCTCTCTCTCTTTCTCTCTTTTTTCTCTCTCTCTCTCTCTCTCTCTCTCTCTTTCTTTCTCCCTTTCTCTTTTTCCTCTCTGTCTGTCTGTCTGTCTTCTCTCTTCTCTCTTCTCTCTCCTTCCTCTCTCTCTCTCTCTCTCTCTCTCTCTCTCTCTCTCTCTCTCTCTCTCTCTCTCTCTCTCTCTCTATCTCTCTCTCTCTTGATCCATCTCTCTCACTCCCTGCTCCCCTTCTCTTTCTCTCTTTCTTTCTCTATCTCTCTCTTGCCAGACAGAACTGATGCCGAGTTGGTAGCCATTTACCATATCATCAAAAGGTTAGTGAACAACAACGACACTAGCTGTCTTCTCTGACATCCAGGGGCACTCTATAGATTTACCGCATTTAGTCCAGTGAATAATATAGCTATCAATATCACCAATATTCTAGCCTATTAGAGTAAGACGTACAAGCGTCACTATACTGGGTGGATCATTTAGCAACACTAGCACTTTCTCATGAAGAACCATTATGTTTCTCTCTCTTTCTCTTTCTCGCTTACACTCTTTCCTTCTCCTTCCTCCTCCCTCCCTCCCCCCTCTCTCTCTCTTGTCTCTTTCTCTCTCCTCTCTCTGTCCCTTTCTTTCTTTGTTTGTGTCAGGCTACGCATAGGAGATAGGTGCACTGTACATTTCGTCTGTCTTCTCTCTCTCTCTCTCTTCTCTCTCTTTCTCCGTCTCCCTCTTTCTCACTCTCTCTTTCTCGCCCACATTCTTTTGCTTTCCTCCCCCCATTCTTCCTTCCCTCCATCCCTCCCTCTCTCTTTGTCCCTTTCTTTCTCCAGTTTGCTCTACCTGTGCCCCCCCCCCTTTCCGTCGCTCTCCTCCTTTGTGTGGTCTGAGGTGTTCAGAGCAGCGAACCTTTTCAGATCCAAGGGAACCTGAAAGCCAAATTCTCGGAAAGAACTTCGCGGTGTCTCGTGTGAGAGGAGGGCATGCGCATCCCGGCTCACAAAGAAATTTTATAACGCCCTGACCCCCCCCCAAACGGCATACACAAAAAAATAAAATGATGATATGAATGATAGTAATAATAAACACTGTCATGATAATGATGTGATGATATTGATTGATTTTGATGATGATGATGATGATGATAATAACTAGAAGCACTCAAAAAGCACGGATGCAATAAAGATATTCACACTTGAAGAATTACGTTAAAATCACTTAAGTACTCAGGTGACGTCCATAAATATAACCCCTTAGCGAAGGAACGCAATAGGGGTGACATGCATTTTAAAAATTCCCGGATCCGTATTACACTAAAATTTATTATCGTCTAAGTCAGGCATAGCTTTGAGTTATGCTGCTACCCAACAAACAACGACAAACGAACAAATGTGACCAAAAACATAACCTCGTCGGCGGAGGTAACAACAATGATTGTAATAATAACAATAATACTAGAAAGAGCAATCATGAAAATAACAAAAATTGGTCTTGAGGCGTCAGAAGTGTGGCGGTTGGGGGGGGGGGAGCATCGTGATTGTTTGCATATACTTCATGTCGGCAACATGTTTTTGACTCCTTTCTTTTTCTCTCTCTTCTGCCTTGACACCTTCGCCCTCCTCCTTCGTTCACCCTCTCTAACTCACTCCCAAGCTGGGAGCTATGGCCACCGGGGGGGGGGGGCTACGGGGTACTTTCTGGGGGGCCATGGAGCAATATGAAAATCAAGAAGACGAATTCTCACCATATAATCGTCTATCATATCAATAAATTGGAATATTTTCATAGAGTGTTCTGTCCTATAACTACTTAACACTATTCATAACTAGTAACCTTTGACAATGCTAGATGCAAATCGTTAACACCTTTTATGCAGTTATTGATTGAGCCTACAGATGTGTTGTACTCTTTCACTATCTGTGACAGAATTAGCTAAAGTCAAGAACCTACAGAGTGCGAGACTTTAAGGCAGTTATTTTTTCTTCCGCAATAAACCATGCCGTTTCAAATGAGACTAGGCTCCTCGTCAGACGGCAATAGGCAGTTTCTCTTTCCGACAAGCTTGACTGGAATAGTTTAATACAAGTTATCTAGTATCCTTATCATTATCGTCACTCTCTCTCTCTCTCTTTCTCATAATTTAATACCAACCCCCTCTAAAAAATGATCTTTGAAGTACGTGAATTAGCAGCATTAGGAAAGTCCTTCCTGGGAGACACAGGCTGAAAGGAACGTGTGACTTCCCTCGCACTTTCAGACGCACTGAGAAAACACTTCGACGGCATGGAAATATTTACTATTTGGTTGAGTTGTTTGACGCGTTGCTCTTCTGCCTCCCAGAAGCGCCATGATAGGCATTGTCTCCATACACTTCGCCCAATAAAAACATTTCTTTTACACGAGGCTTCGCCCCCCCCCCACACACACACACAGTAGAAATAGAAAAGAAAGAGAGAGAGAGAAGAGGAAAGAGAGAGAGAGGAGAGAGAAGTGGGGGGGGAAGAGAGAGAGAGAGAGAGAGAGAGAGAGAGAGAGAGAGAGAGAGAGGAGAGAGAGAGAGAGAAGAGAGAAGGAAAGAGAGAGAGAGAGATGGAGAGAGAGTGAGAGAGAGAGAGAGGAGAGAGAGAGAGAGAGAGAGAGAGAGAGAGAGAGAGAGAGAGAGAGAGAGAGAGAGAGAGAGAGAGAGAGAGAGAGAGAGAGAGAGTGTCTGTAAATCATGTGTAGAAAGTACGTGGTATCTTTTCTTTTCAAGCGACCACAGGAGCTGATATCGAAAGCACTTGAAAGCTTTCAATGTAATAATGTATTACGCAATAAATCAGCTGTTCGTTAAGATGATAAGAATGTGATTAAAGTCTTCATTAAATTTCAAATTCTGCCTGTTGAGGTAAATATTTTTCTTTCTTTCTCATATATACGTACATGCATACGTTATCGCTGCTACTTTGACAAGTTGGGTGCCGTAACGGAGAGAATTGATCTTTTTTTTTCTTTTCCTTCATATGACTTTCTGCTTCGTTTTATTTATTTACCTATTTGCTCATCTTTTTTCGCCCTTTTTAGTATCATTACTTTATTATCTTTGATTCTGTCTTTGGCACTATCCCCATTATTATTAGTATTATTATCATTATTATTGTTATGATTATTATTGTTCTTATTATCTTTATCATTATTATTA
The DNA here is from genome assembly GCF_003789085.1 of Penaeus vannamei. Taxonomy (NCBI): domain Eukaryota; kingdom Metazoa; phylum Arthropoda; class Malacostraca; order Decapoda; family Penaeidae; genus Penaeus; species Penaeus vannamei. The sequence continues at coordinate 26,057 of NW_020872824.1, read as the reverse complement.
TCATTATTATCACTAACATTATCCTTACGATCATTATTATTATCATCATCACTATTATCATCCTTATTATCATTATTACTACTGCTACTATTACTGTGATCATTGCAATTGTCTATTTGACTATTAGTATTATCATCGTTATTACTATTCTCACTAAAATTACTACAACTACTATTATTATCCTTATTAGTAGCAGTATCATTATCACTATTATCCTTGTTATCATTATCTTTATATTTGTTGTATTAATAAACATCAGTGTTATGGGGATTTTAACTAGCGATATAACTGTTATTTTCTATTGATATCATAATTTTCAATAATATTACCCTAGTTTTTTTATTTATATCATAAACATAACCAATGTTATTATCATTATCAATTTTACTCCTATTATCATTATTATTGTCAGTTCTATTATCATTATCATCATTATTGTCTGTTTTATTATCATTATCATTATTATTATGTTTATTATTGTTATCAATACTATTGGAACTAATGATATTACTACCACTTTCATTGTTATTATCATTATTAAAATTATTACATTCATCATTATTCATTTATTCGTTGATATTTATATTTCTATATCTTTTGCCATTTCATATTTAAATGAAGGGATAACTTAGTAGTCAAATGTAAAATAATTTGAAACGTAGTGTACTGACAAAGCATCAATAAAAGGACACTTAACATAAGATGATGATGATGATGATGATGATGATGATGATGATGATGATGATGATGATGATGATGATGATGATGATGATGATATGATATGATGATGATAATGATAATGAGACTAATATTAGAAATGTCTCTTCATAGTTTCGCAATATGATATATGTGATTCCTTATTGATCATGTTACCATTAGTAAATGATAATAATGATAGAAATAATGATTACAACACTAACGATAAATATCTTTTTCAATCAATTATTGAATTTTTTTTTTATAAATCTTGTCTTTAAATACTTTATCACAAAAAATTGTACTGTTGTTGTTATAAACGTCATGATGTAGAATAATAGAATTCTTAATGATAATAGCA
>NW_020872824.1:10000-12500 GCF_003789085.1 Penaeus vannamei | reverse complement strand
CACACACACACACACACACACACACACAACACACACACACACACACATATATATATATATATATATATATATATATATATATATATATATATATATATATATATATATATATATATATATATATATATATATATATATATATATATATATATATATATATATATATATATATATATATATATATATATATATTATATATATATGTATGTATATGTGTGTGTGTGTGTGTGTATTTACATATATATATAGATACATACATACATAAATATAAATAATATATATATAATATATATATATATATAATATATATATATATATATATATATATATATATATATATATATATATATATATATATATATATATATATATATATATATATATATATATATATATATATATATATATATATATATATATATATATATATACAAACAAAGTATATAAATACATATAAAAATATATATAGCTAGATAGATAGATAGTAGGTATTTTATGAATGTTTAATATTTACTGTAGATGGGGAAAAAATGCCGCTTGCATCGATTGATTTTGCGGACTAATGTCGAATTTTAAAATGATTTTATCCATTGTTCCTACAAGATTTATTAGTTGTACCCTTGCCAGGTTTCCAAATATTTGTACTTATTTTCGTTTTCTTTTGTATACGCAAATAAGTAATTTTAAATTAAAATATAATTCACCGTTGAAAAAAATCAATTGTAGTAATGCATGACGCTATTTAGTTTACTATGGAAAATGAAAGAAATATAAAAACAAAAACAGATGAGCAACTTATTTCCGACATATTATTTCATTTATGGTTTATACAAAATTCATTTCAATACGAATCATATATAATTTTGAATCGCTGTCACATTAATATTTCTGTTTACTGATGACTTAGCTTCACATTTAATCCCGCAATTGTGTTGTGTTTTTTTTTTTTCTTGCTAATTGTAATGATTATCATTTTCAATTTTGCATTTCCCAACGTTTACGTTTTGTGTATATATTTTTTGAAGTAAAAGTAGCAATCAGCAATAACCTAAAGATTGAAAAATACTCTGTCATGGGTTATTTTTTGTTCATTTTAAAAGATTTACGATATTCAAGTAAACCTTATAGAGAGGGATACTTACAATTCAAATACCTACATTTTTACGCAAATGTATGCACAAACATTTTAGAGAGGTATACACACTTATTTACACACATATATGTAAATACACAGATAGATAGCAAGAAAGAAAAAAGTGAATATATACGTCGACAGATAAACAAATAGATGCAGACATGGATAAATTTAAGAACATAAACCTAATGATAATACTCTACTCTATACATGAACAGACTGTGAAACGCATTAGAAAAGTGAGAGAGAGAGAGAGAGACAAGCCAAGGAAAGCAATAACTGGAGAAAAAGAAAGACAACTGACAGTAAAGAGATTAATTGCATGAAACAGGTCGAAAAAAAAAAACACTTTAACTATCACATTAACCAACGGATATTAAAGCAAGGAGAGACAGAAGGTTATGCAATCCCATTCTTGTTTTTGCTTCACGAATTTATTGAAGGAAAAGGTGATTTACACATTCGCTTTCTCTCCTCTCTTCGTCGCTTTCTCTCTCCTGGCTCGCAGAGAGATACATTTCCATACAAAATAATAATAATAATAATGATAATGATGATAGTAATAATAATAATGATGATAATGATAATGATGATGATGATGATAATGATGATGATGATGATGATGATGATGATGATGATGATGATGATGATGATGATAATGATAATAATGATAATAATAAATAAATAAACATTTATCTACCTGCATGTCTCCCACTAATTCTCTCTCTCTCTCTCTCTCTCTCTCTCTCTCTCTCTCTCTCTCTCTCTCTCTCTCTCTCTCTCTCTCTCTCTCTCTCTCTCTCTTCTCTCTCTCCTCTCTCGGATGATTGACGAAAAACACCCTACCACCTCTGTATTCCCCACGATTTTGTCAGTAGGACGGCCGGACTGACTGACAGACACAAACGCACCAGTTATCTCTGGATGATGCCTGCATTAGCATCAAAATGTCCAAGGCAAGCTCTCGCTATCAACGATCAAAGACCCATATTGCGAGGAACGGCATTTCGTATTCATCAACTCCTCCGCTTTTTTTTTTTTTTGCTTTTAATTTTGTGATACGTGTCGCTTCATTCCGCTATAGAGAAGGGAATGATCCTCTGTGAAAAATGAAAGTGGTGAGAGTTCATGGAAATGAGCCTCGTTCTGGGCTGTTCTCCTGGGAAATCTGTTCGGCCGATTTGCTTTGAGTTGATTCTGCTTGAGAGAGAGAGAGAGAGAGAGAGAGAGAGAGAGAGAGAGAGAGAGAGAGAGACTGACTGACTGACTCTCTCTACCCCCACCCCACTCCTTCGCTTTTTATCATGTCTGTTTTCTGTCTGCATCTGCCTGTTTATCACTCTCTTTCTATTTGTCTATATCTCT
>NW_020872824.1:0-2500 GCF_003789085.1 Penaeus vannamei | reverse complement strand
CGCGCGCCGGTGATTCTCCAGGAAGTGCTCGTAGAGCTGCACGTCGGCGTCGTTCAGCTCTCGGAGCGTCCTCCGCGTGTGGGCGTCGAGGGCGGGCCTCACGCCCTTCCGACGAGCGTTCTTGGCGAACGCAACGATGTCGTGGAGGCTCCAGCACAGCAGGTGGCGCAGCAGGACCAGCGACTCGTCCATCCGCTCAGCCACCATCACCAGGTCGAAGAGGCGGTCGGTCGCCTCGATCGCCTGCCCCAGCCGCGCCCCGGACAGGTCGTCGTCGAAGCCCAGGTCGAACAGCATCTGGTTCTTGCCCAGCAGGTCGCTCGCCCGCGGCAGCTTCTTCAGGGTCTGTCGAGGGGCGGAGGGAAGTGGCTTTGGGTTGGGCTGATCTCTCTCGGAAACATATTTTAATTGGTTTAGGTAATAATGTCTAATTCACACATTCGCTTCTGATACAGTTACTCTTGTACTGAAATTGCAAGAGGATGGCAAAAAAAAAGAAAAGAAAAGAAAAAGAATAGAGAAAAAGAAAAGAGAGAAAAAAAAATAAAACTAAAATGGAAAGAGAAAAAGAAGACAAGAACAAGCTGATAAAAAAAAAAAAAAACAATACCAAAAGCAACGAACCGACATGGGCGCGAACGGAAAGTCGCTGACATCCATCCTGTAAATCTCCCTCAGGTCGTAGTAGGCGAAGAGTGACTCGAAGACGTCGACGGGGTCCCTGACGACGGTGATCCAAAGGGCGTCTTGGTGCAGGACCTTCTGGCTCTCCCGGACGTCGAGGCGAGCGTGGAGGGCGAAGACGTCCACCTTGCCTCCGGGGGGGACGAGCCTCGGGGGGAGGAGGTCTGCCTTGAGGGGGGGGCAAAGAGGGGGAGGTGGGAGGTTACTGAGGGATTTGAGGTGGGTGGGGTGGGGGTGAGGGATTCGATTGGATATTCATCGGAATCGGATTTATGAGCGGGATAGAGGCATACATACATACACACAACACCACACACACACACACATATATATATACACACATATGTATATATATACGTATAATGTGTGTGTGTGTGTGTGTGTGTGTATGAAGACTTATAAGTATAATCAAAAATATTTGTATATACAATGGAACTTCTTGGAGTTGGCACCTGAAGGGACCTTCCCAAAAGTGCTTATTTCGAGAAGCTGCTGAATTGGGGAAGCTGGGGTCCAAGGCATGCGTATCGCCCAGGAAGACAGGAAGTCATAGCTATTGTGTAATATACACATTTATTAACATGTATTATATGTATGTACAAAATTAAAACACTATTAGCATTATGAAACTGACTAGAAAAATGAGTGAAAACACGCACTCTTGGCACTTGACTTGCAAAGACGCAATTTCAAAACCTTATTTACAAAAAGCATTAGAAATATATACGAGTAAAAACAAGACATCATCTTAATCTGACGAGATGATTACGCAAAGTTGTTGAAGTAGAGACTGTCCAAGATTAATCAACTGTTCATCCCGGGAAGATGACACGAGTTTTTCAAGTAAAGAATTGTTCATCTGTGTCGTCATCTTCACGTAGTCTGACACATTCTCGCGCAGAAAGAAGTCCCAAAAGTCTTTCCGTCATTTCTATCGCTTCTCTGATGGTTGCGTCCGGACGTGTTTCGCTCTCCTCGCCTTCGTCATCGCTGCCGTCGTTTTCATCAGAATCCCACTGCCGATTTCGGGAATCTGATTGGCTAATCGGGACCGGGATTTGGCTGCCAATTGCCGTAGACTCAAATTCAAATTCAAATACTTTATTCCATTAATTACAATGGGTATTCAAGACGGGAAGTGCTTGGTCTGGGAAGTTCCATTAATAAGAAATTACATGAGCGTCCGTCGGGACAAAACCCGCCTATTAGAAGAAGCTGCCAAGTCAAGGAAGTGCCTATTATAAGAAGTTCCACTGTATTAGCCAAGGGATTGAACACGCACCTGTCAGCGCGCACAAAGACATTGACGTGACCTTGACAAACTAATTTGCCTGATCCGGTGTTTATGTTCATGGTATGTTTCAGTAAAATGTTTCAGGGTACGAAGTTATCTATTTTCATTTCGGTTTTTCGTTCTCTCTGACTCTCTCTCTCTCTCTCTCTCTCTCTCTCTCTCTCTCTCTCTCTCTTTCTCTCTCTCTTCTTCTCTCTCTCTCTCTCTCTCTTTCCTCTCTCTCTCCTCTTTCTCTCCGACTTCCCTTCTTCTCCTTCCTCTCATCTTACTTCCATTCCCCTTCTCTCTTCTCCTCTCTCCCTTTCTCTTTCATTCTCACTCTCTCCCTCTTCTTCTCAACTTTCCCTTCTCCTTCTCCCACTCTCTCTCCTTAAGCCTCTTCGTTTTCCTTCCCGCTCCCTTCTCCCCTTTCCCACATCTACCCAATTTCTCTCTCTTTCCCACATCCACACCCTTCCCCTCCGACAATCCCTCCTCTATCTCTATCCATCTTCTGTCTCTCTCTCTCTGTCTATCTAACTT
>NW_020872823.1:70228-72728 GCF_003789085.1 Penaeus vannamei | reverse complement strand
ACCATCATTATTCTGGTTATTGTTATCATCATCACCATCATTATTATCACTATCATTATTGTTATCATTATAATTATTATTGCAATTATCCTTATTATTATTAGTGACATCATTATTATCATTAGTATCATTACCTCCGCCTAGGAGTTTATGTTTTTGGTGATTTCAATGTAATTTCTCAATTATGAATATTCTTATTGCATCAGTGACGGAGGTTTCCGCTCCCTGAGTGCTTCAAGTTATCGTTATCATTACTATTAGTATCATCATCGCCATCATTTTCATTATCATTTATATTATTAGTATCAATATTATTATCTTTATTATCATTATCATCATTGTTATTAATATTACTATTATTATTATCTTTATAATTACTATTATCATTATTATTGTTATTATTATTATCATCCTTATTATTTTCATTATCAATATTATCATTATTACTATTACCATTATCATCCTTATTACTATTATCATTATCATTATTATTATCATCATAATCATTCTTACCACCATTATCACTATCATTGTTAATACAATTATTATTGTTAATATTGTTATTATCCTTTTGATAATAATAACGATAACAATAATAATGATGATAATTATAATAACAATCATTACCATTATCATTATTATCATTATTGTTAATGTCATAATTAGCGTCATCATTGCTGTATTTATTGCTATTTTGTTATCATCATTATTATCATCATAATTTTTATCATTATTATTAATATTACTAATATAATTTTTATTACCATTACTATTATGATGATGATGGGGATGGTAAAGATGATCATCATCATCTTTAATTATCCTCACCATAATTATTACCGTGACCATAATCAATGCCAAACTGTCATCCCAGTCATCATTGTGTCTCTCATTCTCACCTTATTTTTCAATATCCTTTTTACCATTTGTAATACTGTTTTAATACCATAAATTTTACCATCACTATCATCAGTATTTCATGGCGATGGCTCATAAATACGACGATGATCATTACTGCCATTATTAACAGCAATGATAATAATAGCAGTGGTAATAATGTAATTTGTCCTTGCTTTCATTATGTCAACAACCAGCAGCACTATCATTTCCGTCGCTAATATTCCCGTAATCGTCGCTGGAAACGCGCTCCTTTGATCTAAAACACGGTCTTCCGCGTTTGCCGTCGCTAGTACTTTGGATTCCATTACCCTAATACATTACAGGCGATCAGGGGCGACTCGCCACTCCATAATCTCCACAAACAATGTCATTACTCTTGACTTTTTACATCATTCTTCTGGCTAATTCTTATGATGATTTCTCTTTTTAAAACATATTTTTAACACTGTAGTATATAATATTTTTTTTTCTAAAAATTCAGTATGGAATTAAGAACAAAACTGTGCACTAATTATAATTATGTATACGACCGCTCTTAGACCGCGATGACAAGCAATTACCAATTTATGTGTAACAGTATTTCGTTTCTCATTAGTCCGTGGTTTGCCTCACGCCACAATTTGGAAGCATTTGATTCTAGATTATTTCACTCTACAACATCAGTTCTTGAAGCTTGAATTGTACAAAGCGACAGATTCGTGGGGGAAAAACGGCATTTAATTAAGCAGAACTATTATAGATTAGATTGTTTCCATGTGTAAGTTGTGTCTGATTGGTTAAGATGAAAACATTTGGAGAATTATGTAAAAAGGATAGATCAAATATCTAAGAAGTATTAACTGTGGAAAATTCTGAATAATTCTGAATTCTGAATTATATACTATATATATATATATATATATATATATATATATATATATATATATATATATATATATATATATATATATATATATATATAATATATAATATATATGTATGTATGTATATATAAATATAAACAAATATATAAGTATGTATATATATGTATGTTGATATATATGTGTGTGTGTGTGTGAGTGCACATGTATGTACCAAATCTTGTACATCCTTAAGAAACATAACATAGCGGTATCTACCTGTAAACAAGGTTAAGATACCTGGGAAAACCACATAAGAGAAAGGAAGAGAGGACGCCGAGAGGAAGAGAGCGAGAAAACATATACAAATGTATATTTTTTTCAAACATCGAAACGAAAATATGCTAAATGGTTCTTGTCAAATCAGCTGGCTTATCAGGAACAGGACCCCAAACCTTATAAAAAAGAGACGAAGAACAAAGGAAGGAGCGAGAAGATCGATGCTAATCCGTTCCCGAGACGCCGCACCTCGGACGCCTTCGATCTCGTCTACCTTGAATGTGAATTAATATCGCGGCTTTTCGAATTCCCGAAATCAGTTACTCCGGGACGAGGCTCGGCCCAGCGCAGTTTCCGACCTTGTTCCCGGAGGCCTTAAGGGTCAATGTCAACGACGTTCTCTTCCGGATGATTGCGCCTCGGATGGCTGTATCTATACCGCATTCATGTTGCACCGAATCTGCATCCATAATTAACTTTGA
>NW_020872822.1:28878-31310 GCF_003789085.1 Penaeus vannamei | reverse complement strand
ATATATATAGTATGTATGTATTGATGTACGAATATGTATGTATATCTATATATTGTATATATTTATATGTATTTATGATTACACGGATATTCAGAGCCAGAGAGAGCGAACGAGAGGAGCCGCACCAGAGAGCCTCGCACCAGAGGATCTCGAAGAAGGCCGAAGACGCCAGGATAAAATTAATTCCTGTTTGAATGCGACGCGTTTGGAGTGAGTGAGTTCAAAGGGTGCAATTAAGTGGTCAGAAGAGGTAACTGCGGATGACTGGGAATAGAAAGAAACGGAACGGGAGATAGACGAAGAGAGATGGGGAATAGAGGGAGGGGTGGGGGGAGGGTTAGAGGGAGGAGGGAGTAAAGTGGAGATAAAATAGAGGTGAGAGAGAGAGAGAAGGAGAGAGAGAGGAGAGAGAGAGAGAGAGAGAGAGAGAGAGAGGAGAGAGAGAGAAGAGAGAGAGAGAGACTGAGAGACTGAGAGACTGAACTAATAAAGAAAAAAACGAAGAAATTAGAAATGAAGAAGGACGAATAAAAAGGAGCTACGAAAAGGGTAGTAGAAAGAGAAAAAAAAAAATAAAAAAAAATAACGACAAGAAAGGAGAATAAGAGGAGTTGGGTTGGGTTGGGGGGGGAGGAACCGGAGGGGGGAGGGGGGAGTCACGATGGAGTCATGGAGGTGCACCTTCATCTACAACCATTAGCAAGGCCAAAGGGGAGGAGGGGGTGGGGGGGATATAAGAAGGGAAGGGGGAAGGAGGAGGTGGGGTAAGAAGGAGGAGGGGAGGATAGGAGGATGTAAAGGGGGATGGGGAGGGGGAGTGGGGAGGGGAAATTAGGAAGGAGGAAAGGGGAAGAGGAGGGGGGAGAGGAGAGGAAAGAGGATGTAAGATAGAAGGAAGAAGGGGCAAGGGGGAGGGGGAGGTGGACGTAAGAGAAAGAGGGAAAGAGGAGGAGGAATGAAAGGGAAGGCGTAAGAAGAAAGAGGGAAGAGAGGAGATGGAAAGGGGAAGGGAGAAGAAAGAGGAGGGAGAAGGATAAGAAAGGAGGAAAAAGGGGAGAGGAGAGGAGGATGGAAAGGGGGAAGGGAGAAGGGAAAGAGGGAGGGAGAAGGGATAAGAAAGGAGGAAAAAGGGGAGAGAGAGGAGATGGAAAGGGGGAAGGGAGAAGGGGAAAGAGGGGAGGGAGAAGGGATAAGAAAGGAGGAAAAGGGGGAGAGAGAGGAATGGAAAGGAGGAAAAGTCGAGGAGAAGGGATAAGAAAGGAGGAAAAAGGGGAGAGGAGGGAGGATGGAAAGGGGGAAGGGGGAGAGGGGGGGGAGGTCAAAAGGAGCGTGCGTAGCCCTTGGAGCCTAAGTGTGAAGGCGCCAGGCCGCGAGCAGTCTTACCAGACCTCGGCCGCCCGCACAACCCCCCCGCCCCCTCTACCTCTCTCTCTCTCTCGCCTACGCACACGGCCACCAACGCCGCCCGCACGCCCGCGCTCGCTTCTTCTTTTCTTTGTTTTTTCTTTTTTGTCTTTTAGAGAGAGAGAGATTTAAAAATGGAGGTGGAGAAAGAGATAAGGAATGAGAAAGAATGAGAGACAGAGACAGACAGAACGAGACAGGTAGACAGAAACACACACAAAGAGAAAGACAGAGACCCAAAATAAGAACGCAGGAGAAAGGAGAGAAAGAAAGAAAGAAAACACGACACAAAGACATCACACAGACAGACAAACAGACACAGAACTTAATGGCACCGTGAGACACAGCCGAGACCCCTAGGCATCGGCCACTTCAATCACTTTAATTAATTTATTACGACAGTCATACAGATACATATATATCTATCTATCCCCACCCCTTCCCCTCCTTTCCTCCCTCCCCCCTCCTCACTCACGCCTAAACCTTCCTCCCTGCCTCCCTCACTCACTCCTCCCTCACCTCACCTCCCTCACTCACTCTTCCTCATCCCTCCCGCACTACTCCACCCCTCACTCCTCCCTCCTCCCTCCCTCACTCATTCCTCCCCCCTCCTTCTCACACTACTCGACCCCTCAATCCTCCCCTTCCTCGCTCCACCTCCCTCACCTCACCGCCTCACTCCTCCACCCTTCCTCCTTACTCCTCCCCACTCTCCTCCATTCCTCCCTCCCTCCCTCTCTCCTTCACCTCCCCTCCTCACTCACTCACGTCTTATCAAATCCAGACGTTAATCGATTTTATTAAATGTTTTCCCTTTGATTAGCCTCTACGTTGTGAAATATGTTTATTAACGAAAGGGCAGAGGAAGGACGCGGTGGGAGGGGGTGGGGGTAGGGGTTGGTGTGGGAGGTTAATGAGGTGAGAGAGAGAAAGAAGAAAGAAAGAAAGAAAAAGAAAGAAAGAAAGGAGAGAGAGAGGGAATATAATATATATAGATACATATATTATATATATATATATATATAATA
>NW_020872822.1:21378-23878 GCF_003789085.1 Penaeus vannamei | reverse complement strand
GGGAGGAGAGAGAGAGAGAGAGAGAGGAGAGGGAGAAGGAGAGAGAGAGGAGAGGGAGAAGGAGAGAGAGAGGGGGAGAAGGAGAGAGAGAGGAGGGAGAGAGAGGGAGAGGGGGGGAGAAGAGAGAGGGAGGAGAGAGAGGAGAGAGAGAGAAGAGAGAGAGAAGGAGAGAGAGGGAGAGAGAGAAGAGAGAGAGAGAGAGAGAGAGAGAGAGAGAGAGAGACGGAGATAAAAGATAGATAGATGGATAGATAGATTCACTAGTTATATCCACATGATAGATTGCACGCATGAACTATTACCAACACATTAGCCATCATTTTAATAATCCTAAAATAACGAACAGAAAATCAACGACCACATAAAAAAAGGAAAATAGATTATATGAATAGAAATACATGTATATATATATTTTTTATGAAATGAAATGAAATGTAATAAATTAGATAGAAATACATAAACTGACAGATAGAATAAGAAAAACTCCAACATTGAGTCCACCGCTCCCCCCCAACCCCCCACCCCACCCCCCCCCGCGAGTGAATCGTCACTCTCAATAACAGCTGAAGAACAAATCGTGTTCACCGGGGCGCCGCCACGCTAAAATGGCCCGTTTATCACTGTCTTGTTCTTCGTGTTCTTCATTGTCTTGTTCTCCACCGCAGCCTCTGGGTCGCGTGGGGGAGTGGGGTTTCATTTGTTCAATTGTTCAGTTGTTCTCAGAAAGACCGATTGGTAGGTTGTTGGTGTTCAGTTGTTCATTTATTTTTCTCTCAAGAAGATCGATTAGCAGAACATTGGAGGTCTTTCATTGTTCACGTGTTCATTTGTTCTAAGCAAACTTGATTAGCAGCACACTGGGGTTGTTCATTTGTTCCTTCGTTCATTTGTTCTTAGCAAAATTGATCAGTAGAACATCAGGTTTGTTCATCTGTTCACTTGTTCTTAGCAAGCGCGACCAGCAGAACATTAGGGGTGTTCACTTGTTCACTTGTTCTCACCAAGCCCGATTAGCAGGACATTGCCTCGTTCTCGGCCGCCGTTCAGATGTTCAGCAGCCAGAACCGAAGTGCTTTGAGCTTCCATAAGAGAACTTGTCTTGGCCGCCGCTCTCCGCCCTCCGACCTTCTGGCTCTTTCTCGGGTCGTGACCTCGCCGGGGGTTCCCCTCGGGCTTCTTTTTTTGTCTGTCTGTTTACTTCTGTGTTGTTCTCTGTTTTTTTTGTGTTTATTGTTTGTTTTTTTGTTTTTTGTCTGTCTGTTTACTTCTGTGTTGTTCTCTGTTTTTTTGTGTGTTTTTTTTTTTTTTTTGTCTGTCTGTTTACTTCTGTGTTGTTCTGTTTTTTTGTTGTGTTTATTATTTTTTTGTCTGTCTTGTTTACTTCTGTTGTTCTGTTTGTTTGTTGTGTGTGTGTGTGTCTCTTGCTTCTTTCTACTTTTTTTGGGGGGGGTTTTTTTGGGTTTATGTTTTGTGTGGTTTGTCTCTCTTTCTTTTCTTTTCTCTCTCTGTCTGTCTGTCTGTCTCTCTTCTCTCTCTCTCTCTCTCTCTCTCTCTCCTCTCTCTCTCTCTTCTCCCTCTCTCTCTCTCTCTCTCTCTCTCTCTCTCTCTCTCTCTCTCTCTCTCTCTCCCTCCCTCCCTCCCTCTCTTTCCCTCTCTCGCTGTCCATTATAATTTTCTCTTTTTCGGAGTTTCATGTGGCAAGATGAAGAAGTCTAATGATGTCATGGAGACAAGGACACATGCACGCACACACGCACATGAAAATAGATAAAGATAGATAGGTATATGGATAGATATATAAATGGATGGATAGATAGAAAGTGGTGAAAGAGAGAGAGGAAAAATATATAGGTAAAAAGTAGCAGAACAGATAGAGAGAAAAAATAGATAGATAGAGAGAGAGAAAAAGAAAGAAAGAAAGAAAGAAAGAGTCAGTCATTCGGTCACTCAGACAGTCAGTCAGTCACAGACAGTCAGTTAGTCTGTCTGTCTGACTGACAGACAAACAGATAGATAGATTAATAGATAGACATAGACAGACAGACAGAGACAAAGACAAAGAGAGACACAGAGAGAGGGAGAAGTCAGAAAAAAAACCTAATAGAGTAAACAGAAATAGGAGAAAAGCCAAGATGTAATAAAAGAAAAAAAAAGCGCCGAAGAGGAGGAGGCAAAGAATACAACAATTAAGGTTATTGTTTGTTATTATCGTATTCGGAAGACAACAAACACTTCTCCCCCGGGTTTTGTTGCAGCGAAAATGTATTTGTTTATTTAATTCCTATATTTCATCGTTTTATTGCGCGAGGTGGAACGATGCGGAGAAGGAGATAAAGGAGGAGGAAGATAAGAAATAGGAGAGGAGGAGGAGGAGGAGATGAGAGGGGGAGTAGGAAGGAGAAGGGAGAGAAGAGAGAAGAGGAGGAGGAGGAGGTGTGAGGAGAAAAAGAGTAAGAGGAAAATGAGAAGAAGAAGAAAGATGAGGAAAAGGAGGGAGAAG
>NW_020872822.1:0-2500 GCF_003789085.1 Penaeus vannamei | reverse complement strand
ATGATAATAATAATAATGATAATGAGAAAAATAATAATAATAGCAATATTGATAATGATAATGATAATAATAATAATAACAATATTGATAATGATAATGAGAATAGTAATGATAATTATGAAATAAAAACAGTGACAGTAATAGCAATAACAATAATAATGGTAACGATAATGGCAATGACATTTATAATAATAATAATTATGATAATAATAATGTATGTAGCAGGAGCGGCAACAGTAGTAGCAGAAATAAAAGAATAATATTAATAATGATAAAAATAATGATATTCGTAAAGAAAGGATCAGCAATAAAAGGACTCGTATCAGCACGTGAAGGGCAGTAACATAATAACAATGATAATCATATAATAGAAAATAAGAAATCTCATTGTAACAAAAATAGCAGCAACGATAATTGATGTTAATATGAGTGGTATTATAAATACTTCTATTACTACTTCTGCTGCTAATAATGATTTTCCAATAATAATAATGATAAGAAAAGTAATAGTAATAGTAATAGGATTACGAATATTTATAACAATAATATTAATAACAACAATAGTAATGATATTCATAATGATAATGGTAATGATAATAGTTATAATGATAACTAAAAGCACTCCTCAGAGAGCGTACATCTCCGCCAAGGAAATTGGGACACTGATGCAATGAAAATATTCACACGAAGAATTACGTTAAAATCATTTCTTTCTCAAGTACACTGGTGACCTCCGTAAACAAGAGCTCCTTGGCGGAGGTAATAAAGGTAATGATAATAATAAGAGCAACTGATGCAACCATTCAAAATAATACTGTATCCGGATCACCAGCAGAATCTGGTGGCATCTAAATTAAAGACACCTCTGGTAAAAAAAAAAAAAAAAAAAAAGGAAAAAAAATCAGTTCATAACATTTTGTCATCCTGAGAACCAACCAGCAAACTAACACGATCAAAAACTTGGCGGAGGCAGTAACAATAATAGTAATAATAATGAAAATAGTAATAACTATAATGATAATAATCATTATTATAATTTTTATTAGTACCTCTGCCAAGGTTATGCTTTTGATAGGAGTGGTTAGTTTGTTGGTTATGTGGTTAGTTATGAACAGATATTTGGGATTTTTTACCAGAGGAGTCCAAGCTCAATTTAGATCCCATTACATTTTGGTGGTGATCCGGATCCTGCGTTGGGTAACAAAAATTTGAGAATAGATTACTATGAAAATTTTACCAGAGGAGTGTCTCAGCCAAACTTAGTTGCCATTAAATGTTGGTGGTGATCCGGATAATAATCCGGATCCAGGATTTTTTAATAGAATTCATTAGCATTGCGAGATACGGCCGAGTAGGTGATTCTAATGTAATTCTTGGTGTGAATATTCTTATTGCATCAGTGATCTTATTACATTCACGGAGATAAACACTCTGAGTGCTATAGTTATTATTATAATGATTATCATTATATGATTATTTCTTATGTTAATAATAATAATAATAATAAATAAACATATATATAACAAAACAGAAATAGCAACGAAAACAAATTCTAAGGATTTTCATATGTAATATAGCACTATTATGAGCTTCTCATCTGAATTTTCAGCAATTTTCCAAATTCAAGGTACAAAATGTAAACGAAAAGATTCCTTATTTGTGCAATCCTACATTAGCGTAATCTGTTTATATGTACGGACATTAAATTAACATAGTTTATCGGCAATATAGTTATTAAGAAATATGCCTATTACGTATGCGTGCTTGTGCGGTAGTGAACGGGGAGAAACATATAATCCTTTCCTCTTTATACCTCTGTCTGGAATACTTTTAGAAAATTCACCATCTTTTTCCCAAAACTATTATCGTATTACTAACATTATTTTGGCAAACATATAATTTCTTTGCCGAATTGTATAATGAATAGTTACGAGCAGCATCAGTTTATGAGTCCATATAAATCATTAGCAATTACATTGCAAATGCAATGTCCTCTTCCTTTCTTTGAGAACTGTAGAACATTAATAAAACTACGGAATCAAAATAAACACTATATAGAATCCTAAATTGCTAATTACTTCACTGAATGGAATCAACCAATGACTTACATTTGTCCCAACAACAAGACCTGTTATGAGTTCATGCTACATTAGACCATAGATTTATCAGTAGGGTTACGTTTTGAGAATATATATATATTATAATATATATATATATATATATATATATATATATACATACATATTATATATAGATAATATATATATATATATATATAATATATATATATATATATATATATATATATAATATACATATATATACTATTATATATAATATTATATATATATATATATATATATATATATATATATAATATATACATATATATATATATACATAAATATATATATATATATATAATATTATATATCTACATATATATATACATTATATAATATATATATATTATATATATATACATACATATATATATATA
>NW_020872821.1:202095-207409 GCF_003789085.1 Penaeus vannamei | reverse complement strand
ATGACGAAGTTAAGTGAATACCGAATAAGTTCTGATGTATTGATGACGACGTACGAATAATGGAGTTTTCATTATGTTTTGTCAAAAGTATATCTATATCTTTGTCATGATAAAGGCATTGATTCTTTCGCAGACGCTCGCCCATCTACTTATAATTTCATGGCAATGCTTAAATAATGCATAAGTGAAATACTGTAACAATAAACTTTTTATAAAGATGAAAATTTAAAATGTCAGCAACTAGCATGATAAACTTCAATAATAACAATAACCATACCAACAAAAATAATAAGGCCTTTAATACTAACGGTAATATGTGATGATAAAATGATAATGATTTCAATGGCAATAAAAACAATGCTTGACAATAACCCGATAATCATGATGTAAATAATAAAAGCGTACAAATGTATCATTATGGAATTGATAGTGATTATTGTCATTTAATGATAGACTATACATATTATAATCGTTATTAATGACACAATTATTTTTGTCAAAACTAACAACAGGAGGGATACTACTATTGCTTTTGCTGTAATTATGACAATAATTATGCTAAATATTAATAACATCTGTGATAACATTGCTAGTAACCGTAATGTGATACTCATGGTAATAATGTTGAGGTTTATAATCTAGCAGCAGCAGTAGCAGTACCATAATTCAAAATAGTTTTCTTATTGTTAGATGATAATATTGATAATAATAATAATAATAAAATAGATGAAAGATAAGGATAATTAATAAGATAAAAGGTAATAATAACAGTAATAGTAATAAAGGAACAACATTAACAATAATATTAATAAAAAATGACAATAATCATACTATTATTATTACAAATATTAATGATAATGATAATGATAAATATGTAACAACAACATTGATCAAAATTATAATGATATCTAAATAACAGCATTGACATTAATACCAAATAATGATTATATCAAAAATAATAATGATGATGATGATGTTTATAATGAAAAATATGAAAATAATAATGAAAGTAGCAACAACAAAAATGGTAGTAATAAAAATGATACGAATGATAATTGAAAATTATTGATAAAATCGCCAGCAGAAAAAAAAATCATAGGTGATAACAATGATAATAACAGTGATGAAAATAATAACAAAATGAGAATAATAACAATCGACGATAGTACTGATGATAATAATAACGAAAATGATTACAATGAGAATGAGATAATAATTTTAATGATAATGATAATAATAATAATAAAAGTAATAACAATGATAATAATAATAATATGAATAATATTAATGATAACAGCTACAGCAAAACATGAATGAAAATGATGATGATAATAATAATAATAATTATAGAAATAATGATAATAACAATAATGACAGTGATAATGCAGTTCATGATAATGATTATAAAAAATGACAGTAAAATAAAATAATGGTTATAGTAAAAAATATGATGATAATAATAATAATAATAATAATAATCTGAAAATAATAATCATGATAATAGTAACAATCAAGTTGATAATAATGAGGATATTATACTGTTGCTACAAGTAATGATAACAATAACACAGCAATAACAATCATCATCATCATCATTAAGAACACCATCATTACCTCATAATAATAATGATAACGATGATAATAATAATGGTAATAACAACAATAATGATAATATGAATAATAAGAGTAATGACAATAATATATAGAAATATTACTCCAAATAATAATAACAATAATAATAGGAAAGATGATAGGAACAGTAATATTGATAATGACAATGATTATTATTAATACTATTATCATTATACTAGTATTATCCTTATAATAATCAAACGATAATGATGATAATAATGATGACGACGGTATTGATAATAAAAGTAATGATGATAATCATAATAATAGCCTAATAATAATAATAATAAAAACAATGAGAATAATGATGATAATGATAATAACAATAATAATCATAAACGCAAAAATGATGAAAATAGAATTAACAAAAATATTAGTAACAATTGTCATAATAACCAAAATGCTAATAATAATGTTCATGAAAACAACAACAATAATGATGAAAATAATGATAATGTTAATAATAATAATAATAATAATAATAATTATATTATGCTAGTAACAACAGCAATAATAATCATAATAATGATAATAATGAAAAAAATAATAATAATAAATACTACTACTAATAATAGTAATAATGATAATGATAATAATAATAATACGAGTAATAGTAATGATGATATGGATAATAATACTTATAGTATTATAAATAATAATGCTAAGGAAAACAGCAACAACAACAACAACAATAGTAATAATAATAATAATAATAATAATAATAATAATAATAATAATAATAATAATAATAATAATAATTAATGAAAATAACAACAATACAAATAGTAAAAACAGTTGAGAAAAAATTATAAGAGTAATGATACAAAAAAATACAGATAAGTATAATGATAATGATAACAACAGTTATTAATGCATCAGTAAAAATGATATTGATAATAACATAACAATAATAATAACGATGATTTTAATGAACCGTGTCCCTTGCGCCATATGTAGAAAAGCTATATATTCAAAGTTCGATTATATCTTCGTCAGCAGTTCATGTATTTCTGACGAAGATATAATCATAACCGACCAAATGCATTTCATGCCCAGTGATGGTATTCATTCTCATTCATGTCCTTTCTACAATGATAATAAAGAAAATTATTATTATTCCTAATTATACAATGATGGTAGTAACAATAATGAAACCCGTAATAGTAACGATGATTATGATATCAATAATCATAATAATGGCAATGTTAAGTATAGTTATCATCATATTGATTATGATATTAATGATAAAATTGATAATTATGATAATACAGATAATAATAATAACAGAATCAATAATAAAAGTACTAATACTAACAACAAGGATGTTAGTAACAAAGACAGTAATATCGATAATGACAATAACAATCATAATATTAATAATGATAACGGTAACGATGATAATAAAGAAGATAATATTAATGATATTACTAACAATACTGATAATAACAAAAATAATTACCATAAATATGAAAATAATAGCAATAGTCAGAAAAATATTAATAAAAGGATAATGATAATGATATAATAATAACAAAAATAATGATATAATAATCATAATAAAAATAATCATGATAATAATAACAAATTGTAATAATGGATACGATAATACTAATGTTAATCATAATCATAAGGATAATGATGATACTGTCAATGTTATTATCATTATTTTCAATATTGCTATTATTGTTATTATTATCATCATTATGATTATCTTTATCATCATTATGATTATCATTGTCATCATTATGATTATCATTATTATCATCATTACAATCATCACTACTATTACCATTATCATTATTATAAACATCATTATTATTATTACCATCACTATTATCATCACTACTTTTCATCCTTATTACTGTATTATTGTCATTTTTACCATCATTATTATCACTTCTCGTTTTTATCATTATTGCTGTCCTCGTTCTTATTATTACTATAATTATTATTATTATTACTTTACTATTTATCATTATTGCCATAATTAATTAACTGTTATTAATAATAATAATATTATTATTATTATTATTATTATTATTATTATTATTATAAGTAGTTGTAGTATCATCATCATCATTGCTGTTAACATTTCTATCATTATAATCATCTTTATTATCAAAATGACAAATGCTGCTAATGCAATTATTGAGTTATCTTGTTATCCTTATAATTGTTATTATAACCATGTTGAAGATAATGCTTTCCTGTTACATTTGCTCGTGTGCTGCTACGTAAATTGGAACAATTATGATGCTGAAGACGGTATTTCTATCTTGGTAGTCATTAACATTAGTTATATAGTAATAATAATGTTACGGATTAGAAACAACGATAATAATAATTACATTAGAGACAACTGGATAATATTCCTAATATGAACATTTGTTACTCCACTTAGTGAAAAAAAAAAATAACTCTGAAAAAAATCGAAACTCTTGTGAGATTTTGGAAATGTTTGAAGTAAAAGTTTTTAAAAAGGAAGATGTCACACGACGCAATTGGTCAAGGTTTGTATTCATACAAATCGTTTATTTTTCTTAGTCCATTTGTAATTATTGTAGAAGCTAACGGAAACTGCTTTAGATTTATATGAATATGTGATTAATTCGTTACATTTATCACTAAACTAACAACGTAAAAGTACTGAATTACCCTAGATCATCTCCCTGTGAAGTTAACCAGTGGGGAGATATAAATACGTTTTTTCCTTTCTGTTTCTCTTTCTTTTCTCTGGTGTTCTTTTTTTTCTTCTTCTTTTCCTTTTTTTTCTTTCTTGATTGCTTTCAGCTATGAAGGAATAGATTATGTAGGGAACGTAGGTGGTAATTGAATTGATACATACGGAACGTCTATATATAATTACCATACGACAATAAATCGATATTTCTGCTCGCCATGTGCACGAACATATCAACATAAGTACATATTAACCATTAAAATATATTTCAGTAAAACATACTAATAAACATTCACACACATGTATTTGCTAGCTATATCTATTAAGTCACCCATACCATTTTGTTGAATCCATTTCCGCTCTATGTGGCTTGATATAAAAACATATATGCGTGTGTGTGTGAATATATATGTATACATACATATATATATATATATATATATATATATATATATATATATATATATATATATATATATATATATATATATATATATATATATATTTATATATATGTATGTATGTATATAATATACATAGGTATGTATTATATGTATATATATATATATATATATATATATATATATATATATATATATATATATATAGAGAGAGAGAGAGAGAGAGAGAGAGAGAGAGAGAGAGAGAGAGAGAGAGAGAGAGAGAGAGAGACAGACAGACAGACAGACAGACAGACAGAGAGAGACAGAGACAGAGAGAGATAGAGAGGGAGAAAATGACAAGGATGGATTATATATATATATATATATATATATATATATATATATATATATATATATATATATATATATATATATAATATATATATATATATATATATATATATATATATATATATATATATGTGTGTGTGTGTGTGTGTGTGTGTGTGTGTGTGTGTGTGTGTGTGTTGTGTGTGTGTGTGTGTGTGTGTGTGTGTGTGTGTGTGTGTGTGTTGTGTGTGGTGTGTGTGTGTGTGTGTGTGTGTGTGTGTGTGTGTGT
>NW_020872821.1:147095-149595 GCF_003789085.1 Penaeus vannamei | reverse complement strand
CAGACAAACAGATACACATATATATTTGTATATTGATATATATATATATATATATATATATATAATATAATATATATATATATTATGACCTTCAAGACATAATCCGGTCCTGAATATGTATCGGCACCTTCAAATGCTCTTGTTAACTGAATTCATGCCTCCTTCCATCAGACCAGACTGTCTATTTACTTCCTGGTCTAACAGCCCAGAGACATGGACTGCATTACCAAAGTATGTTAAGCTCTCTGTGATTTTAATATCCTCGCCGCAAGCATGTATCAACTAAACAAGTTCGCCTAATAGACCTGCAAAATCCTGAATCTTGATCTTGGTCCAAGAAACCTTTAAGCCCAGTGGGCTTCGCCTCATTGCTGAATACATCAAGAGCCGGCACCAGAGATTCCAGAGTTTAAGATAGGATAGCAACATTGTCGTCAAAATAAAGTTTTGTGACCTTGATATCGCCCAGTTTTGCTCTGCTCATTTACTATTCCATGCAAGTGTTGAAATGTGTTTGTGCAAGGATACAACCTTGCCTCACTCCCGAATTAGCAGGGAAGAAGCTTGATAGGCCCCACCACCACTCTTTACAAGACTTTCTGTACCAATATTCAAGCTTGCTATTAGTTGGTGAACTAGGATCCTTTTCAGAAGAATGAGGATAGGTTTACATTATGTTCCCGGCGGCCACGGCAGCCCCGTTTGTTGGAACTATAGTGCACTATGGAATTTTAGCCATTTTTTCCACCGTATACAAGGTATGTTAGGTCTCAATATCCGTGAGATGCTGTGGGAGAAAGGGGAGGGACCGCTCCCGGAGGCTCAAAGGTGCACTACGTTTCGGTCCAGGGTTTATCACATATAGAAGCACGTTCCCTCCAGACCTGTTAAGTACTGACTGGGTGCGTCGTTTTTTTCCGTTCTGATAGAAGGTCTGACACCTTTTTCCTGCTTTATCAAGGCTTTTACGTTGAAACGTGGACGTAGGGCAGCTTTAGAGCATGCTTGTGGTCATTATATAAAAAGAGGTTCTCCAAACCAATATCCATCACTTGATTCTGTATCTGGTGATGACTTTGAGAGCTCTTCTAGCAGGGACATCATTGGGTTCCAGCTTCGGGTAAATAGCTGTATTTGGCAGCAGTGTATCATCAGGCTGCCCCAAGCCCTGGTACTGTACTGGCGGATGTGGTGATGCAGGCTGGGGGAACCTTTTGCGTTTTGACCTTTTCAGTAACATAGCTCATGACAGACTGTGTGACCTCCCTTATTGGGCCTGGCTTTTTAACCTCTCTTCAAGACTTTAGACAGACATGCAAAAAAACTTGAAAGGAGATTTGTTGAAGGGACTGTGAGATTCCGGGGAATATACATGGTTCCCGGCAAACTACAGATCATCTGCCATGGCAAATTTTTGAAAATTTTAAAAATCTGAACTGGCATCTGTGGCTATCACGGTTTGTCAACTGCCAATCCCGTTCTCCCGCGTTGTATCACGTTTCATGTCCATCCCATTGTGTCCACGGCGGCCTGAAACGTGATTGCCGTGACTGTTGGAAACATAGATTATATAGCATTGACTGGCATACTGAAAAGTGGGACGCCACAGTATTTGTGTCCCAACGATCTCCTTTACCCTTCCAGAGAGGGATGATCATGCCTCTCGACAGGTCTGAAGGAATAGAACTAATCTGCCAGATGGCAACTATTACACTATGTAAGCCCTGTGCCATAGATTGCCTCCCTGACCTCACTCCTCTCTAATGGGTGAATCCGGCATAGGGTTCCCCGGAATTTCACACCACTAGCGTCCAAACTAACTGCTGGAGGATCTACTTAATATAGTTGCTGTAAATCCTCAACCCAATGCTCACGAACTCCAACATGACCTGAGATTATCCATTTATCCAATGAGTGGACTGCATTCATCTGGGAGGAGGGCTAGGAGTTTAGTTTTTTTTTCTGGACTTGATGGGCAGCACAATCGTTTATTAGGAAATGGCCTTCAACCTCCTCAGCTAGATTCCTATTGAAGTGTTCCTTATCCCTTCTCAGCTGTCTCTGATCCCTGCACACCAAGGAACAGTACAAGTCTCAGTCGTCTTTCAGTCAGGCCATGTGACACGTATCTGTGGCCACCAGTCTCCAGCAAGATGAAACTGTGCCTTGTCCTCGGGCGTTCACCAATGGACTTCATTCAGTGTTTCATGCTTAAAGGAGTCCCGAAGAGCTACAGGCTTCTTCAGAGGCTGTTGCAGTGGTACCCCATGCCCACTCCTCCCTTAACTTGTCCAAGTGGAATACTCTGGAGTGGCCATTGGAGAGACGAGGGGTTGAAGTGGAACCATAGAGTTGCTACAACCAAACTATAGTCAGTACCACAGAACTAGCCACTGCAGTAAACCCTGCAGTTCTGGAGAATACTCCAAAGAGTGCTAACAAGAATGTGGTCACCCATATCACTATAGCAAGACCAGCGATGGTGGATAAGGTGCTGATA
>NW_020872821.1:116788-119288 GCF_003789085.1 Penaeus vannamei | reverse complement strand
TTCCATATTTGGCGTTGGTAGAGATTTTTTTGAGTTAGAGTTTTTCAAAGGAACGAAATACAATTGCGAGAAAAAAGCTTCTGAAAATCGTCAATTTTGCTTCATAATTTTCTATGACTTTCTTTCAACTTGCATATGAAATCTAATCCAACCAACCTTTATTGTGCAGATTATTCCATGGGGGTAACATGATAAATATTTATGGGTGATGGAAGAACACAAACATAAAACTGCTTCTCTGTAACCACAAGCACAGTTCACTTCATATATTTGTGGTTGACTCTACAAATATGCAAGCTTAGGGAAAATATGCCATTTTCAAATATAGTGTATATATGCTCCCAGACTTTTAATATGGCATTAGATATACATTTTTGTTCTCATATTTGTATTTGCAAGATGTCACTAATTGGCAACATTATCGGTTCCCTGACCAGGGCCTGGTGCATATAATATCATGCAGTTGAATAAAAACAGTAATGAGTTTGAAATCATTTTATCATTCATAGGAAGTTTAATTTGATATAGATGGAAACAAAAAATCAATTATTGCCGTTAAAGAAAAATATATTTTGTTTCAAATTAGCGTTTAGAACTACACAATTTTCATTCAAAAATGCAATTTCCTTGCAGTAAACGTATAACCATACTTCACGAAAATGATTATTTGGCCTTATTGTGCGCATTGCAGTATTTGGACATGCCTCACGAAGTAAAACAGTATCATTATCACGGCACAAAACACAGTGAGGACACATTACACTCTACAGATTAGGCGTCTGGTTACACATATGTACGGGAAAATGAGTCTACATAAGTACATGTATACAAGAAATTCTTATGTAGGTATTTTGATACTATATGGTATATGAAAGTGGGAGTAAAGTCAACTATAGCGTAGTTTAGTAGCCACTCGGTTACGCAAAAGGTTAGGGATGGCATTTTCTGTAACCAAATGGATACACAAAGATTTACTTCGTTGTCCTCCTATCTACCCCGAGCTGCGCTGGTAGATACCCATTCAACGCACGCACAAAACTCCCTCAGAAGCTTCCTGTGAAATACGAATGTGTATGGGAAAAGAGAGCTGATGAACAGTAAGTGGCAGAAGTCACAAAAACCCCTAGTGTTCCAAAGGCGAAAGAATTCACCAACAGGGGGTAGTATAGGCCTATAAACAGGGTCATGTGGCTTGGTTCCCCTGCAGTCGTCCGTTTTCTTTCATGGTCAATTGGTTTAGAGAATTTTGCCTTGAAATTCGATGATGCCATATGGAAAAAAATCAATTAAAGGGTCAAAAAGGCCTACAAGATTCAATAGATTGCTTGTCGATTAATTAGAGCTAGATTTCGCGCCCCAAAATTATTCTAAAATGTTTTTAATCAAATGATTATTTACCGTGAAATGTGGGCGATCTTTTATTATAGCATAATAATCTTTGCGTATTTTGAGTTTCTTTTCATTGTTTTAATCAGAATTAAGTAGGAAATAATAGACTATGCGGCAGCTCAGATTACGCTATAGAATTAGGTTTAAACATAATAATTAAGTTGCTAATCGGTAATTACTTTTTAGTTTCCGCGCTCAGAAAAGGAGAATTCTTAAGATAATTGAGAATGATAAAATAGTAATTTGACAATTGCCATTTTCCTTCCAACGGTATAAGCAGATAACATTGGCGGGATGTGCTTGAGCAAAGTAATTATTTTTTAATTAAATTTATCTCTTGGTATGTCTGAAAAAGGGCTAATAAATCCATCCTTGCAGCTAATAAAATTTAGTTTATTGCCTAATTATATCACAATTACTTCGCTGGTAATGAAAAGGTCATTATTCTTTAAATATATGTGTGGGGGATGGGGGGATGGGGGGATGGGGGGGGGGTATCCGATCGTATAAAACATATGCGAGAACAAAAGCTTTTATCAACACAGTACAAGAAGCTGAAATGTTTTTAAAAGACAAAATCGTTTTTTCTTTCTTTCTTTCTCTTTCTAGGGGGAGGCTCTATTTAAAGGATCCAAATAAAGGTAACCCATTTCTCGACTATAAGATTCGGCCCGGTATGAAGTGAAAATAAGTTTTACTTTTTCTTCTTTATTTTTGAAATGGTTTTCGAAAAAAAAAGTCCATCAAGGCCACCGGGATCATAATTAAATAAAAAGTAGAACAGCCACCAAAAGGGAAAAAATAGAAAGAAAGGAAGAAGAGGAAGAAAAAAACGACAATTCTCTCAACAGGCTGCATTTCGCTAGATTTTACCGTTTTTTCAACTTTTAGGATTTACTTACTTTTAGCCATTTTTACGTTAACAAAATATTTTTTTCCTTGTTCGAAAGGGTTATAAATAATTGTTTTTTTCGCTTTTTTGTCTCATGACGAACCGCTTCCCCACTGACCAACAACATAGAACCGCAGCGAACACACCCTAACGAGCAAACAAGCAAAGAGGCAATTACTATTACACTAATATATACGAGTCAGACACAACCTTAACTCC
>NW_020872821.1:75802-80802 GCF_003789085.1 Penaeus vannamei | reverse complement strand
TAGTCAGGCAGATTGACTGATTGATAGATAGATAGATAGTCAGAAAAATTGGTTGATTAATAGATAGTCAGAGAAGTTGATTGATAGATAGAGAGAGAGATTGATTGATAGATAGATAGGTATTTTAATTGATTGATTGATAGATAAATAGAGAGATTGAGTGATAGATAGATAGGCATTTTAATCGATCAATTGATAGATAAATAGTCAGAAAGATTGACTGATTAATAGATAGATAGTCAGATAGATTGATTTATTGATAGATAGGCAGATAGACAGATAGATAAACAAAAAGACAGAGGAATAAACAAACAGATAGATAGATGGATTAATAAATAAACATTGATCGGTAGATATAGGTTGAAAATACAGGTATACTGTATGTATAGACAGTATACTAATCATATTTCTCTCAGCAAGACTTTATTTTTCATTTTCATAATTTCCATCTTATGAATTTATCTTTTATTCCATGAGGGTATGAAAAAGGGAAAATAAAAACACCTGGCAACATTGCAATCTTTTTTCATCATATAACAACAACAACAACAACAAATCAACAAATCAGAAACAAAAAAAATGTACATGTTGAATAGCCTTAAAGGTAAAATAATAAATTAGGGTTAATATAAAAGCGACAAAACTACTAATCAAACTAACGGCAACACAGCAATAAGGTGCATCTTTGGCACAAGCGCTAAATCTAATGAGTATTTGGGGTACTTGGGGAACATTGCAGAAGCGTTGCACATTCGGTTAGCGAGTCACAACACATTCACTTCTGAAGGCACTGGAAGACTCATTAATGTTTATACATGTATATATGTGTATATGCATATATATATGTGTATGTATATATATATGTATATATATATATATATATATATATATATATATATATATATATATATATATATATATATATCATATATATATATATATATATATGTATATATATATATATATATATATATATATATATATATATATATATATATATATATATATATATATATTATATATATATATATATATATATATATATATATATATATATATATATATATATATATATATATATATATATATATATATATATATATATATATATATATATATATATATATATATATATATATATATATATATAATATATATATATATATATATATATATATATATATATATATATATATATATATATATATATATATATATATATATATATATATATATACATATATATATATATATATACATATATATATATATATATATATATATATATATATATATATATATATATAGTATATATGTATGTATGTATGTATACATATATATTTATTTATTTATTTATTTATGCAACATACATAATTAACAAATTTACAATATAATACATAACAGATTTTAGATATCATTTTATATCAATTTCATATTATCTACAAAGTGGCTGGATTAGTATATTACAGTTGGTCTTAAAAGTAAGAATAAAGGTGTTAGGCGACCGTTGTCCATCGCTAGAAATAAAACGGAAGCATAAATTAGTGTTTTTTTATACTATGTTAGTGTTATGTCACTACCTCTAATGCCTGTACATGTTTATATTTCTTTATACATATCTAGATATTTTTCTTTGGATTATTTTACAAAAAGCTGGTTAATTCATATGGATATTTGATGTTATTGGTTGAACGAGTATTTTTGTTTATTTTGGCATTGGTCATGAATCATCATTATTTTTTTTTAGGTGGGGAGGTTAATTTTTAGTTATGGGATTTTTTTTTTTTTTTTTTTTTTTTTTTTTTTTTTTTTTTTTTTTTTTTTGCTGTGATTGGTTAGTATTGACGAGGGTTTCTGTCAGTGAGCGGTTTCCTAAGTCTAAAGCTTTCTCAAACCTTACTGCCTTCCTAGTGAAAATATACTAAAAAGGTGCGTTTGAAAAAAGTGAGTATTATTCAGGCTTCCATGTGTATCTCTTTGAGTTTATATATATGTATATGGGTTTGTGTGTGTGTGTTTGTGATATATATATATATATATATATATATATATATATATATATATATATATATATATATATATATATATATATATATATATGCATGCTTATGTTTGTCAGTTGTGTATGTCTGACTACAATATTTTTTTTCTTCTCTAATAAATCACATCATTCATATTTAAGAAACTGGTTCTGGTTCACAAAGCATCATCAGGAAGTCTTCCTTCAAGGTCGAGGTCGAGGTCATGTCGAGGGGCGTGTCGATCACTCCTGGCTGACGTCTGAGGCAGAGTGGTACAATCCTTGGTACTTGTCCATTGCCCCCATCAGGTTGTCGAGCACCGGCACCCACTTGTACCAGTCGTCGCTCCACTCACTGAGCATCCTGAGTTGGGCGGGGTCAGGTCAGGTCAGGTTACAAGGGTCAAGAGTCAAGAGCCTATTCGATCTGAATGTCTGTTAGTCGAGTGTAAATGTCGATTTGTTGCAAGGAAAGGAAGGCGTCGATTGAGGAGTCGAGTCATCAGTCCCGGAGACGTAAGATGAAAGATAAGATGGAAATGAGACGAGACATTTTTTTTTTTTTTTTTTTTTAGATTTACATAGCTAAGAAATAAAATCCAGTGAAAAAAAAATAATATAGCACCGAATGTAAAGAGAATGAAATACACGAAAAGAGAAAATAAAGATAAGAAGAGAAAATAAAACGAGATAAAGAAGGACTCAAGAGATAAACAAAAGTTTTATAAAAGGTCAAAACCAAAGACAGACGAAAGAAAGTTAGTTGTTGACGTAAACTGTCTGAAAGTGTCCGCGGAAGATCGTCACAGACATTGCTTGTGTTGCTTCATACAAAGCTAATTTACAGCAGCATACCAAGGAGATTTGTTAATGCATTGGATAGAATATGTACATTATGTTGATGCGTTGATAAAGAGGGCATTTAGATATGTACAAGGCTCATACACGGACATATACTTGCATTTGTACAGACTTATTTAAGTATATTGTATGCAGGTATATGCTTGCATATACCTGCATACAATATACTTAAATAAGTCTGTACAATATCCATATATGATATACATATATATATATATATATATATATATATATATATATATATATATATATATATATATATGTATGTGTATAAATATGAATATATGTATATATATGCATGTATTGATAACAATACCAATATAAGCAATAACCGTAACAAAAATCAAGATAATTATAATTATGATGATGATGAGGAGGAGGATAATAATGATGAGAATGAGGATGAAAACGAAGATAAAGATGATAATGATGATGAGGAGAATTAATATGATGATACACATCTTTTAAAAGAAATATATTGTTCATGCAACTTAAAGTAAATAAAGTACATGCAAAAAGTACATAGCCATGAAAGCCCAGGTCTCCCGCTGTCCATGCTTGAGGCCGCTCTTGTTCCATTTACAATTACTTCTTTTGTGGCCAAGTTTGACCATTCCGATGTCGTTCATTGGCAATGAAATGTGATACAAAACCTTTGATGTTACTAATGATATGCATGTGCATATGTGTATATGTACACACATTTATATATATTTGTATCTATCAATCTATCTATCTATATGTATATATGTGTGTGCGTGTGTGTGTGTGTATACATATATACATACATACACACATATATACACATATACATATATATGTGTGTATGTTTCTATATCTAAATTGTATGTATATACGAGCACACGAGTGAACATCGACTCTGTGTGTGTGTGTGTGTCCATATGTGTACAACATGTATCCATCTAACAAAAAGAGCTATGCTTGAAATGAGCAACTAAATTACCCACAAGTTGCCACCCAACGCATAACCACCATTCCCGCGAGTACACAGCACTTGAGGGCGCCCACTGAGTACAAAGTAATTTTCTGACCAAAGGGGCAAGTGGACCCCATTTATAGCTGTCGTATTCTCACACTGCTGTCATTATTCTGAACGCACTGCCACCTCCTTTCATCCTGGGAGAACCCTGTCTTTAGTATTATCATTATCCTCATTTTTATCCTTATCATTATTATTATTATTGTTATCTTTATTATTTTCACCTGTTTGGGTACACTTATAGGCTTGTGCGTTTTGTGTGTGTGTGTGTGTGTGTGTGTGTGTGTGTGTGTCTGTGTGTTTGTGTGTGTGTTTTCTGTGTGTGTGTTGTGATTTGTGTGTGCGTGTGTGTGTGTTTGCATCCATGTCCGCGTGTACACCTGTATTCACCTGAGAAAAAGAGACATAAGCTTAAAACAACACAAATAAATTGCCCACAAACTGCCAAGCTGTGAATAAATATCCCATATTAAGCGGCCATTACCTGGAGGCACCTGGTGAGTACAAAACAATTTTCTGACCATCCTCGGCTTTAAGGGGTAAGTTGTCTTCGTTTTCCACGTATTCTTACATTAGCTATGTGTCTTTGGACGCACTGTTGTCTTCTTTCGTCCTATCACCCTGTTCTTTGGTCTTTTCCTATGGAAACGTTTATATGCTTGGGTGTTTTATCTTTTATCTATCATATATATACTTTTTTTTTTTTGGTGGGAGAGTGTTTGTATGTATGTGTGTATATGTGTGTATGCGTGAGAGTGTATGAGTGTATGTGTTGTTTGAATGTGTTTTTGGGTGTATTTGTTTGTATTTTTAAAACCTTTCTTTCTTTAAAAAATAATAATAAGGATGATAATGATAATAATAAAAAAATACGATTCAGTTTCTAAATACGTATAAAGCTAATAACCTATTCAACATCGCCAAATGAAAATCCACGTTTAACATAGGCCTACAAATACAACGACCCTCGCCCATCCGACAGAAAACTCGCTTCAACGAGCCCAGTAAGACCTTTCTCAACTAATTCCTGATTTTTTTCTTTCTTTCTGAAAGGTTCATTATCATAAAAAAGAAAACCCACAGCCGATCCTTCCTGGCGTCCGAAAAATACTGACAACA
>NW_020872821.1:65802-70802 GCF_003789085.1 Penaeus vannamei | reverse complement strand
CGATCGACGAGGCTTCAGGTGTTCAGCGGGGCACGCCAGAGAGAGAGAGGGAGAGAAGAGAGAGAGAGAGAAGAGAGAGAGAGAAGAGAGAGAAAGAGAGAGAGAGAGCTGAGAGAGAGAGGAGAGAGAGAGAGAGAGAGAGCGATAGGATGAGAGAGAGCGATAGAGGAGAGAGAGAGAGAGAGAAAGAGAGAGAGCGAGAAAGAGAGAGAGGAGAGAGAGAGAGAGAGCTGATCTGAATAAGGGAAAAAACGGAAATACAGATTATAAGGGAAAAGGTCAGATTTAAACACAAAGAAATGCCCACGCCTTTACCATTTATGGATATATTTTTATTTCTTTATCTATTTTTATTGTCATTACTTTTTTGGTTACTCTATAAAGATAACTCAACGATTTAGCCTTCCTAAATGTCTAGTTTTGTAAATAAACTTCCTTTGAGGTTGCAATGGTCAATGCGAAGTGCAAGATCAAGTGCACTCAACACATAAATAGTGAGGAATAAGAAAAGCATAAAAAAAATACAGTAACTTATTCTTCGTATTGTATCCTATCATAAAAACTATTACTATCAGAAGTTTATCGAGCTAGACTTTCATATTTCTTTCTCCTTTGTTACATCTGAGGCACATGCAGGCAACTGATATTCGTCTTTGATACACACACACACGCAGTCAACCGCAGTCAATAGCTTTGTGTGTTTGCCATCCATTCTACACTGGGATTGAGGTAGAAAGCGTGGTTGGATAGGAGGGAATGAGGGAATTATATATTTTTTTAATCTTCCTTTGGTGTGCATTCCAACTGGGAGAGTGAATGTCAATTTGAGACAAATAATTTTTGAAGCATTCATACTTTTTTCTTCTAAAACTGATGTAAAAACGTAAAAGAAAATCTGCACTGAAGTATTCAAGATATTTTTTTCTCTCCTAAAACTGATGTCAAAAAAAAACATAAAAGAAAATCTGCACTGAAGTATTCAAGATATTTTTTTTCTCTCTCTCTCTTCTAAAACTGATGTCAAGACGTAAAAGAAAAACTGCACTGAAGTATTCAAGATATTTCTTTTAATTCCACAATAACTCCAGCGAACTCACACCAACTTTCCGAAGGGAAACAAAAGACAACAAAACATGATTCAAGTCCGTTGTTTTCGAAGCTTCAGAACCTGTTGATCGCAGGGTCGGTGCCGGGTGACAGTCACGCATCGCGCTCAACCGGACGGCCGCTCAGTCAACGAACAGCCGTGGCCGATTAAGCTATCCAGGCCAACCTTAGGCTCGACTCACCGTGAGATTACGACAGGAAGGCGATTTAGACTCCATAATCAGCCGTAATGCGCCGGTTGAATTCACGGCCTAGTGGCTCGCCGGCAACGATTTTTTACCCTTCCACGCAGTCAGAGCCGCTGAAGACAAGTGAGACCGAATATGACAGATTGGTGGACACTAGAGAAAGAGAGGTTGGCAGACAGTTATGGATATCAATCAATCTATCTATCTTTTTATCTATCTATCTATCTATCTATCTATATATATATATATATATATATATGTTTATAAATAGTTTTATATATTCATATATAAATATTGTACATATATCCATATAATATATTTATATATATATATATATATATATATATATATATATATATATATATGTGTGTGTGTGTGTGTGTGTGTGTGTGTGTGTGTGTGTGTGTAGTGTGTGCGTGTGTGTGGTGTGTGTGTGTGTGTGTGTGTGTGTGTGTGTGTGTGTGTGTGTGCGTGTGCGTGCGTGTGCGTACGTGTGCGCGTGTGTGTGTGTGTGTGCGTGCGTAACATATATATTTACAGACACATACACAAACCAAATAAGATCAACGGTCGCAAAGGAACAAGACGCAGCACCGAAGAGGAGGAAATCCGGCCTGCAAACGAGGTTAACGGGACCTTCGTCGCTTTTCAAAATCGCTGCAGAGGTAATCGGATAAGTATGGTTAAAGGCTGGTTGAGCGGTCACTAAGTGCTAAATCGGAGAAAAGAGGAGGGAGAGAGAGAGAGAGAGAGAGAGAGAGAGAGAGAGAGAGAGAGAGAGAGAGAGAGAGAGAGAGAGAGAGAGAGAGAGAAGAGAGAGAGAGAGAGAGAGAGAGAGAGAGAAGAGAGAGAGAGAGAGGGGGGGAGGGACGAGGGAGAGAAAGATGAGAAAGACTGAGGGAAGGAGAGGGAGGTAGACACGACAGAGACAGACAGACAGACAGATAGAGACAGAGGGAGTATAAATAGAGAGAAACAGAGAAAAAAAAAGAAATCAATAAAACAGAAGTCAGAAATAACAGACGACACAGAACACAAGAACCCCAACTTTATAGTGTATACAGGAAGCCACTCAAGCCCTACGGAAAGCATATGCTCTCACAAGCCATAGCTCACCGCGCGATCTCTAGGCCTATGAACGAGTGTAGATATCATGTCCCGATGAAATACAAGTTATTGCGTGTCGTGCTATTTTGACACTAGAAAGAGGTTGTTGTTAATGACCTTCGATAAAAAATGAACAATTCGCCAGGTGGGATCACATAGGAATTATGAATGAGTGCAATTTACCGTACAAATTTATTCATTATCTATCGTATATCATCACGCTTTGTTTCTATTCCGACAAAACAAACACATGTATACATTAGTGCTTAATTAGCATATTGAGATTTTGTATGATCATTTTGGTTTGATTGTATGTTTATCGCATACGAAAAATTGGTTTGACTCATTAAGGCAATATTTCCATCCTCAGAAAGTAATTATTGGAGCTATAAATGACAAATAAATCAACGCACAATGCGTGAACTTAGCAGAATAATTTGATGAAAAAAAGAATATTGAAAAATTATCTCATTAACTGAAGCTGTATATCAGAATTTTGAGGACAGTTTTCGGCTGTCTAATACACGCGAAATGATAAGCTTTTTGACACGCTAACAACGATCATCATGGATATTATGATAATTTGCTACCTGGGGCGTCTTGTCAGCGTAGCACGATAATGGGAGACCGCCCGGTGGCAACAGTGTCAGTATTGCCATAATATGTCCTTTATTAATCATCATTACTACATCACAACACACAAATTGATTTACCCTTTTGTGTGGTATTTGAGTATTTATGTGGCCGAATACTGAAATACGAAAACAATTGACAATAAGAGAGTGTGAATCTACACAGAGGGTGAAGACACGCACGGTCTGGCAAAGAAGTTTTAATGATATTGCCATTTCCTTTCGTGACTGGCTGTGAGACCGGTGTGACGTCACTGAGATTCACGCATGATCAAGTCCACATCCTTAGCATGTTATCGCTGTCACTGTAAGGCATTCCGGTTTGGGGACAAATTGGCAGGGGCGATGGGGGCCTAAAACGGGACAGCGACATCGGATTTAGGGGGAAATATTGCATGGAAGGGGAATTTCGAGGAATGAAAATCACCATGAGGAGAAACAGACCTGTTAGATGTTCGCTTTAATTCTACTTTAAGTGACACGAAACGCCACTGGGATCCATCCGTCCACGTAGTGCTATAGTAGGTAATATATCATTACAAAGAACCTCACATTAACTCCCATTTCCCCCCAGATTATACGTTAGGCTTGGTTAAACTTTCCCCCACGTCGTCGATTATAGGGGAAACAATTTTCCTCGCTAGGGGAAAGGCAGGTTGTTTTACGATTGTCAGTGGCTTTATTCAGGAAGCAGGATTGTAAAGTATCTTTCATGGTTGGGGGAAAAACTGGGGGAGAATTTAGTGGAAAAGTGGGTAAGAAGAGATATGATCATGACGAAGGGGAAAAAAATGTCGGATGAATGTGAACCGGATGAAGAAAACTAAAGAAGGAAACGAACACATCTAAAAAGAAATGCGAACACCTGAGAAAGAGACAACAAAGCGAAGACGGAGCAAAAGAGAACATAATGACGCGTCGACATAATGAAAAGAGATCCGGAAGTATAATCACACGGCGAGGTTAATTATAAGTCTCTAATTACTTTCTTTTTTTAATAACAAGGACCAACAAAACATAAAAGCGTAACGGCCTTAACGAGTCACTCTCGGAGCAGCTGACTCACAGAACAATCATTTTTTTACGTATTAACAGACTGAGTCAAAATATTACTTTTTCGGCCAGCTCGAAATGAAGAACATAATTAGTTCTTGAAGTAAAACGAAGACCTTGGATACTTCTACATTGTTCTCAGGTATGTCTCTGTCTATTCTTTGATTTGGTAATGGGATTTATGAACTAATGGGAGTCAGTATTGTGTCATCCTTGACTTAGAAGTAGGAAACCATTTAGGAAGTCGTTCTTCTTTCGTAGAAACAATAGAACAGCTAAAAAGGAAAGTAAGTAGTTAAGCAAAGATAACCGATAGAAAAAAAGTCCATAATTTGTAACGGAAATGCGAAAGAGAGAGAAGAGAGAGTAAAAAAAAAAAAAAAAAAAATCATGACCTACTCTGACGTGGCTTCTGTTCAGAGTGCTGCGTTATCATGAAAAGATAAGTAATATCATCAATATGTTCTTTTTAATGTATTCTCTCGAAGCGTCACACACATGTTCTCTCCTTTTAAACTCTATGTTCTCTCTTATTCTCTCTGTTTTCTTTCCCGACTTGGTTTATCATCAGGTGAAACTAGCCACCTCTCTGAAGGCTATTTTAAAAAGTGCAGCGTCGGTGTTCTTACATATAACCCAGCACTGCATGTTACTGCCGCTGAAAATCGACTCTCCCGCACTGCAAGGGATGACATCAGCGACAGTCACCGTCACTCACAATGTCTGCCAGAACGGAAATACGAAAATTATACCCCCCCCCCACCCGAAATTACCTTCTCCTTCGTCACAGCAATGGCAGAACTCAGCTGTAGCGGTAGGCCTTCCTTAATGCTATGGAACAATTGTACGAGGCTCAAGCATGGACCGGTCTCCCTGTCCATTATTCATGCTCCACCATTTCTCTCTCCGTGGA
>NW_020872821.1:53302-60802 GCF_003789085.1 Penaeus vannamei | reverse complement strand
AGATGAAGTTAAATATTGAATTTAATTGTATTACCATTGTCTTATTATTTCATTATCATTATCTTGTGTTTGTGTGCATGCAAATACATCCACAAGCAAACATCCACCGTTAGGCACATATACACAAACACACACACGGACACACATACACACATACATACATACGTGTTTCCTGCCTTTCTCCCGCCAGTCTGTATGTTCAGATCGAAATAACAAAAAGAATATCGACTTGATAATATTTACAGGTCGTCTGGATCCTTTCTAAGAACGCTGGAAGTCTAGGACCGAAGGGCACGATTTTTGACGTACCGGAGATTTGATCATTTTGATATTAAAGATTCCGTTAAATTTTGCGAGAGTTTATTGCATTAAAAGAGAGAAAGGGAAGGAGAGAGAGAGAGAAACAGATAGACAGACAGAGAGCGAGAGGGCCAGAGAGAGAGAGAAAGAGAGAGAGAGAGAGAGAGAGAGAGAGAGAGAGTGAGAGAGGAGAGAGAGAGAGAGAGAGAGAGAGAGAGAGAGAGAGAGAGAGAGAGAGAGAGAGAGACAGACAGACAGACAGAGAGCGAGAGGGCCAGAGAGAAAGAGAGAGAGAGAAACAGAGAGGGAGAGAGAGAGAGAGAGACACGGAGACAGCGGGAGAGAGAGAGAGAGACAGACAGAAAGACAGACAGAGAGAGAGAGAGAGAGAGAGAGAGAAGAGAAGAGAGAGAGAGAGAGACAGAAAGACAGAAAGAGAGAGAAGAGAGAGAGAGAAGAGAGAGAAAGAAAAGAGAGAGTGAGAGAGAGAGAGACAGAAACACAGAGAGAGAGAGAGTGTGTGTGTGTGTGTGTGTGTATTACACGTGTACCCGCGTGACCACAATCGCACACGCACACACACCTACAAGAACCGCAGCGTGTCACGAGTTCCCATCGAGTAGTCTTGATTGCACTCTTCAGAAAAATTGCGCCCTCCTTGCATTTTTTTTTTTTTTTTTTTTTTTTTTTTTTTGCGCGTATCGTCTTCCACCATCGGTTCCACCCTGGCCCCCTACCCCCCTCCCTTCCTCCGTTCCTCCGCTTCTCCCTTCCTCTTCTCTTCTCTCCTCTTTACTCCTTTTCTTTTCTTCTCCTTCCCTTCTCTCTTCTTCTCTGCCACTAATTTTCCCCTCCTTTTTTCCTTTCTTTCTCTCCTTCCTCTGCCCTTCCTTTTCCCCTCTCTCTCTCTCCTTCTCTCCTATTCTCTTTCCCTCCTCTCTTGCTCTCCTTACCTTCTCTCTACCTCCCCCTACCCTCCTCTCCTCTTCCCCTTTCCTCTTTTCCTTCCTTCCTCCTCTCTACCTCCCTCTGCCCCTATCCCTCCTCCTCTCTTCCCTTCCGACACCTCATCTATTTTTTCTTTTCTTCTTCTTCCCCTCTTCCCTTCTTCCCCCTCTTTATCTCGCCTCTCCTCCCCTCCTCCCTTCCAACATCTCTATTTTTTCTTCTCTTCTCCCCTCTTCCCTTGTTCCCCCTCCTCGCCTCGCCGCTCCTCCCCTCCTCCCTTCCAACATCTCTATTTTTTTCTTCTCTTCCCTTCCTCCCTTCTTCCCCCTCTTCGCCTCCCCACTTACTGTCACTTCCTTGGATAGCAATGATATACATTTAGGAAGGACCCAGGAAGTGAGATTTTAAAAATGAATAAATAAGAGGAAGAGAGTTAAACAAAAAGAAAAAGAAAAAAAAAAGTTGATTGCGCAAGGATTAAGAAAAAGAAAAAGAAAAATCGTTTGATCTTCGGTTTCCGGTTCCACCTCCCCTCTCCCCCCCCCCCCTCACCCTCCCTTCCCCTCCCCTCCTACTCCCGTTCCTCTTCTTCACCCTCCCTCTCCCCCACCCCTTCCTCCTTCCCCCTCTCCTCCATCTCCATTCACTATTTCCTGAGATAAACGGGGAATAAAGGAAACTATCAAAAGAACGAATACGAAATAAGGAATTAATGATAAAAGAAATGAGGATATGAAAGAAGAAGAAAAAAATGATTGAAAGCGAAGAGATAGAAAAAATAAAAGGTAAAAGGAAAAAAGAAATACTAATAAAAAGTGTACGAAAGAAGAGAAAAATTAGAAAAAAATCAAACAGTGGAAATGACAAGAAAAAGACTTCGATAACGAGATCAAAAGGAAGAAAGGCACAACAAGACACGATAAATGAATGAAACAAGACAAACAGAAAATGAAAAATAAAAGACACAAGACACGATAAATGAATGAAACAAGGCAAGAAAAAAATAATTAAAAAAAAAGACACAAGACACAATAATGAATGAAACAAGGCAAGCAGAAGAAAAACAACAAGACACAATAAATGAATGAAACAAGACAAAGAAAATACAAAAAAAAAAAATAAAAAAAAGAAAAAAAAGAAAAATAGGCTTTTACGACTCCCGAAAGCGCATGAGAGCGAGGTCGTCCAAACAACGGATAGAAGGGCGTTTATGTCCGCAATAAAGCAATCCAGTTGATGATCTGCCTTTTGCAAAATGTCAATTATTCACTTCCTAGCAAAAAAAATCACGGAGTTCGGTTTCTTAAAATTCGTCTTTGTTTGTTTTCTTATTTTGTGTGAATTTTGAGTTCTTATGTCGTGTATTTATGTTTATATAGATAGATAGTTTGATTAATAGATTGGTAGATAGATCGATAAATACGTGGATGTGTATATAGATATTTAGATACATAAATACATATATAGATAGATAGATGGATAGATAGATAGATAGATAGATAGATAGATAGATAGATAGATAGATAGATAGATAGATAGATAGATAGATAGATAGATAGATAGATAGATAGATAGATAGATAGATAGATAGATAGATAGATAGATAGATAGATAGATAGATAGATAGATGATAGATAGATGGATAGATGGATGGATAGATGGATGGATGGATATAGATATTACTTTATATATACCTATGGATAGATAGATAGATAGATGTACCTGTGATTAGCCAATAGAAGTGTGTATGTGGATGCGCATACAACCACACATACACACATCTATACACATACTTGTAAAATGGAGAAGCAATGAGAATGTGTCATACGTGGGAGTGTGTCATTTACAACGCGTGACACCGCTCTGACACAAGCAAAATAAAACAATTAACGCATAGACAATTACTGACGCATGCAAAATAAAGCAATTAGAGGTAATTATGTACTGTTTTAAAGGGTCCCTTAAAAATTTTTAAGAGGTCCCTAAAAAACAATACAGATACGACTTAAATCACTACGAGCGGCGATGATATGAAATCACCGTGAACTACCGTCACACGCAAGCACAAGAACCAGGCAGGTCATCAGGAAATACAGTGCTATGAATAAAAAAGTTCTCACGGTTAAACAGCCTTTCGGTCGCGGTAGTTGAGACGTGGCCTGATTTCCTTTCGGGTTGTTTGTTTTCATCACGTAAATTGTTTTTTTCTCTCTCTCTTCTCTCTCTCTTCTCTTCTTTCTCTTCTCTTCTCTTCTCTTCTCTTCTCTTCTCTTCTCTTTCTCTTCTCTTCTCTCTCTCTCTGTCTCTCTCTCTCTCTCTCTTCTCTCTCTCTCTCTCTCTTCTCTTCTCTCTCTTCTCTTCGCTCTCTCTCTCTCTCTATTTACATATAATATGACTGATATCACAAGAGCTTATCACCTAACCCTAAACCATTATCATTATTATCATCATCTATCTATCTGTCTGTCTGTCCACCGGTCTATCTATCTATCTGTTATATATATATATATATATATATATATAATATATATATATATATATATATATGTATGTGTGTGTGTGTGTGTGTGTGTGTGTGTGTGTGTGTGTGTGTGTGTGTGTGTGTGTGTGTGTGTGTGTGTGTGTGTGTGTGTGTGTGTGTGTGTGTTACATGGCTAGATAGTATGTTCGTTGTGCTTCTAATCACCCATTATGCGTATGGAATGGCCGGGGTTACCATTTATTGACTGCGCGGGCCTTGAACTAGACGAGATCGCTAATACCATGTGATACAGACTGCTCGCTAAAACAAGGCATATTGCAGTTCCATATCAAAGAGATTGGCGTTGTACCCGTTTGGAATTAGGTTAGGTTAGACTTTTTTAAGATCTTAACGTCCAGATTTCAAGATAAAAAAAAAATACAAACACACAGGTACACACAAAAAAAATCGTTGAAATGCATACGTCGGTTCTTCTCTTAGCCACCTAGCTACTTATCCATAACTTTCCACTATACTGTCCTTCAATAGAAGCATGACAATACCCATACCGTCTTTTAGCACCATGCAGTGCCCGGTTCTTGAGGTAATGGACACACACACACACACACACACACACACACACACACACACACACACACACACACACACACACACACACACACACACACACACACACACACACGGTGGTATGAAGAGTCGGAACCCACTCAATCACGTGGCCTTCTCTTTGTGTTACCTATATTTCAGTGGGTTTGGATCCTTGTGGGGAATCTAATGCTGAGGAGGACGAGGTGGTAATGATGGTGATTATGGCAAAGATGATTTAGGTAATGGTTCGATAATTGCCCTAGTTACGATATTTTAACGAAGGCTTTCTTGACGATGAGGTAAAGATTAAAAGGATATCAGGGTTGTTGATGGTGATAATGATGAGATTAATTATGGAAAGAAATGGTTTTCAGCAACATATAATTCTCGAAACGGAAACGAGTGATGTCTTTTGGAAGAGCATTTTGTTTGGAGGAAATGATAGTGAATGTGTGAGCGTTTATGCTGAATGTAAAATGGACATTTATATCTAGATATAATGTTAGAACGTACGAACATGCTTGCGGACACACACACACACACACACACACACACACACACACACACACACACACACACACACATATTATATATATATATATATATATATATATATATATATATATATATATATATATATATATATATATATATATATATATGTATATATATATATATATATTACATATACATATATACACATATATATATATATATATATATATATATATATATATATATATATATATATATATATATATATATTCTGTTGTTATTCATTATTGAAATGTCTTGTTGTCTCATTAATCTATTGCGCCTTTTGAGACCAAAGAAGTTTTTTTTCTTTCTTTCTGTATTTCTTTCTTTCTTTCTTTCTTCTGCTGAATGATTTTCATTGTACAGTTAACATCCCTTGTGGTTCTCCATATTACTTTGATCTTAATTATACTATATCATATTTGTTGCTTTTTAATTTTATTGTTATATTGTTCATTTTTCCCCAAAAGCTTTTTTGATTTTTAGTTTGTCTTTGCCTTTTTTCCTTGGCCTTGGCATTCGATGTGGTTGTCATGGTTACATCCTTCTCATCTGCAATATTTTGATTAACCTCTATTTTTTAAGGGGGGGGGAGGCTCGTTGTCTACTTTTCCCATTTTTATTTCTCAGCTAAATGAATCTACCGCTGGCTTCACTCCTTCTGTCGTTATGGTAGAAAAACCCACAATGCACAAACTAGATTTATCTAGTTTGTGCATCGTGGGATTTTCTACCATAGTATCAACACGGCATTGTGTTTTTCTATTCATTACGTCGTTATCTACGCTGTTGCTAACCTCTTAACCCTCGCTTAGCATTAACTTGAGTCAAATGCAAACGTGGCATATAATCATTTCGAACCCGGGAACAAAAAAGGAATTTCTTGCCTTATAATGATGATGAAGTTCTTTCTGCTGTGGGAGCTTACTCATCGAGGTCATTTTGTCTTCTTAGATTGCTGTTGCCTCCGATGCAAACACACGAACACACACACTTGTGAATGCACACACACACACACACACACACACACACACACACACAACACACACACACACACACACACACACACACACACACACACACACACACACACACACACACACACACACACACGACCACACACACACACACACACATATATAAATATAGCTAGATAGATCGATCGAGGGAGAGAGAGGCCAGATAGATAGTTCCACGCACTAGTTAGCTCCAGTATTCACATCCTTGTAGAGTCACCCAAACGACCAGTTGGAGCAGGAGAAAACCAGCGCTCCGCAAATGACGATTTCCTGAAGATGACGACTGCAAGAGAGGAGTTGCAATCAAGCCCAGTTTATCACATCGATCCCCAGACTTCCCGCTGAGCAAGATTATTTTAATAAACAATGTGAGGTCGATTTTTTTTTTTTTTTTCATTTTTTATTTCTTATCTTTCTCTGTCTGTCTGTCTGTCTCTTTCTTTCTCTTTTCTCTCTCGCTCTTCTCTCTTCTCTCTCTCTCTCTCTCTCTCTCTCCTCTCTCTCTCTCTCTCTCTCTCTCTCTCTCTCTCTCTCTCTCTCTCTCTCTCTCTCTCTCTCTCTCTCTCTCTCTCTCTCTCTCTCTCTCTCTCTCTCTCTCTCTCTCTCTCTCTCTCTCTCTCTCTCTCTCTCTCTTTCTCTCTCTCTCTCTCTCTCTCTCTCTCTCTCTCTCTCTCTCTCTCTCTCTCTCTCTCTTTTTTTTCTTTTTTTTTTGTCTTACTCCCGTCGATTTTATCTTCTCTTTCTCGTCGTAATAACAGACTAATATTTGAATTACACGAGTGCATGAGAGACTCGAGAAATTACTGGACATTATGTGTAAAGTATAAAGCATAATTTCGTGTTCTGTGCATGCGCGTAGTGTGTGTGTGTGTGTGTGTGTGTTTTGTTGTATGTGTACGTCTTAGTGTGTGCTTATTTGAGTATGTGACATGCTATACGTACGTGTGTTTACGTTGTGTGTGTGTGTGTGTGTGTGTGTGTGTGTGTGTGTGTGTGTGTGTGTGTGTGTGTGTGTGTGTGTGTGTTGTGTGTGTGTGTGCTTGTGCATGACTATTCTTGTGAAAAGGAGAGAAAGAATATGTCTTTGTATACCACTACCCACGACCCCACTCCCAGAAAAATAGACTGTAAAAAAAAAAAGTCTTGGGGGGGGAATGCGAATGTGAGAAACCACCTCCTTCTTCAATTTGTTGATCGACCCGAGTTTACAGCACGATTGTAAAACGTGGGCGGTGACGAATGGGCGGTGACGAATGGGCGGTGTCCTAAGGGTTTAGATTCATTCGTTTGGAATTAAATGCCAAAGGCGCGGTGTGTATGTTTACCCGGAATTACGTTTTTTTCTTTTTTTTCTTTCTTCTTTCTTTTTTTTTTTGGGGGGGGTAGGGGATGAAGAGGGGGGGGGGTATGCTTAGATTGAAGAGAAAGGGGAGGAAGTGAGGAAGGAAAGGCGGGTGAGACAGAGAGAGAAGGGGGTGGAGGGGGAAAGAGTAAAAGGGAGAGAGGGAGACAGAGAAAATAAAATCAAGAGAAGGAAGGGTGGGTGAGATAGATAGATAGAGAGAGAGAGAGAGAGAGAGAGAGAAAATACGACCTACCAATCAGGCTGAACAATTCGGTTTTTCT
>NW_020872820.1:393762-395604 GCF_003789085.1 Penaeus vannamei | reverse complement strand
TTTGCAGGTGACTTCGCCGTTTTTAGCTCACGTTTTCTTTCCCTACCCAGCGAATCTACTTTTCTGCCCCCTCTTACTTTCTTCTCCTGCCTATTTTTCCTCTTCTTTGATGTCTTTCCTTTCCTCTCATCTCTTCTTCGTCCTCTCCATCTTCCCTCATCTTCCTTTCGCCTCTCTCTTCTCTTTCCTTATCTCCTCTATCTCTTCCTTTCCCTTCTCTCTTCTTCTCTCTTTTTCTTCCTCTTCCCTACTTCCTTCTTCCTTTCCCTTCTTTCTCTTCTCTCAAATCTTCTCCTTTCCCTCCTCTCTCATCTTCCTACCTTCTTCATCACTTTCCTCTCCTCTCTCCCTCTCTCGTCTCCACCCTTCTTTCTTTTCTCCACTCTCACCTTTCCTCTCTTCATCGCTTCCCCACTCATCTCACCCATTCTTCTTTTCCCTTCTTTCTTCTCTCTTTTCCTTCTTTTCGCTATCCTCGCCTTTTTCTAACTCCTCTCTTCTCCTCTCACACCTCATTCCTCCTCTTCACCTTTCCCCCTTACTGCCTTCTCCGCCCTCCTCCCCTTTCCCTCTCCTCTTCACCTCCCCTCTCCTCAAACCCCCACTCCCCCCCCTCTCCTCTCCCCTCTCTTACCTCTCCTCTCTCCTCCCCTCCTCTCCTCCTCCCCTCTCCCCCTTACCTCTCCTCTCCTCCCTCCCTTCCCTCCCCTCTCCCCCTTACCTCCCGGTCTCTTGGCTACCGAATCCAAATGCTTAAGGGTAATTCAAAACTAGATTTATTCGTGGATTAGGGTTAAATGCCCCTCCGTCGGATGAACAGTCAACAGCTCTCTGAGAACGTCTTAGTCGAGTCATCAAGTTCTTTTTTAATGTCTGTTTTTTATCCCTTTTTCCTATTTTTCTATTTTTTTCCATCTTTCTTTCTTTCATCTTTTTACTACTTTTTATGAACGCGCGTGTGTATGTTTGAGAGTATTTTCTATTTTTTCTATGTTTCCCCTTCTTTCTTTCCCCTTTTTACTACCTATATGAACGCGCGTGTGTATGTTTGGGAGTGTACGTGTAAGTTTGTGAGTGTGCACGCGCCCGTGTGTGT
Source organism: Penaeus vannamei (assembly GCF_003789085.1). Lineage (NCBI taxonomy): Eukaryota > Metazoa > Arthropoda > Malacostraca > Decapoda > Penaeidae > Penaeus > Penaeus vannamei. Next base: position 394,508 of record NW_020872820.1, on the reverse strand, counting down.
ATATGTGGGGGGTAAAGGAGCATGCAAGTCATTTACACAAAGGCCGGCTTATTATTATCACAATCACTTCTGAACTTTAAGTAAACACTGGGATCAGACAATAGTTTCTTGGGCCGCGAGAGAAGACCTCTTTGGTGCGCGGGTTCAGAGGAGTCGGAGTGCGCAGTTGTAAGTATTTTCAGTCGATTTGTCTGTCTACGTCTCTCTTTTATACGCGCTGTCTATTCCTGTCTGGGTGTATGTATGTCTACCTGTCTATTTGTCTGTTTGTCTGATTCTCTCTCTGCCATTCACGTAAAGACATATACGCGTACATGGTATGTTTCACTGTTTATCCTTCACTCTCTCTCTCTCTTTCTCTCCGCGTCGTTCTCTCTTTCTCTCTCCGCCCGTCTCTCGTTCTCTCTCTCTTTCTCTCGCGTCGTTCTCCTCTCCTCTCTCTACCCTCTCTCTTCTCTCTCTCTCTCTCTCTCTCTCTCTCTCTCTCTCTCTCCTCTCTCTCTCTCTCTCTCTCTCTCTCTCTCTCTCTCTCCTCTCTCTCTCTCTCTCTCTCTCTCTCTCTCTCTCTCTCTCTCTCTCTCTCTCTTCTCTCTCTCTCTCTCTCTCTCCTCCTCTCTAGTTGTATAAGCACACAGACCTATGAAATATAACTGCACGAGGCAACACCTACAGTAACGAAAAAACGTGTTTCGTCCTTTTTCCCCACAATCATTGCTCGTTAATACTGACTTCTTCAGGGCGTCTTT
>NW_020872820.1:361262-386262 GCF_003789085.1 Penaeus vannamei | reverse complement strand
TTGCCCTCGTTTTGACCAAGTGGCACTCTTAATACGAAGAAAGGGGCGGGGACGCAAGCACACCTCCCCCTCCCCTCCCCTCCCCTCCTACCTCTGCTCACGTCCCAATTTCTTACCTTCAGCTCCGACCCCCCCCCTCCACCTCACCCCATCCCACCCCCCGACGAGGAAGGAAGAGGGGGGAGGGGGATGAGCTCGGATGAAGCAGTGCCACGGGTGCCACATACCGAATCGAGGGGAGAAGTGCCTCTGTCGGGAAGAATTACATCTGTTGGTAAATACGCGGGGGATAAGATCTCTCAAAGGCCAGGACAAAAGGCCTGCTTGTTCCGACGTCGAGAAATGTGAGTTAAAGTCGTGTCTTCTTGTCTTCATTTGTGAACGAAAGGTTTGTTCGTAGCTGTTTTTCGAATGCGTCTTTGTCGTTATTTTTCATCTTTTTTATATATATATTACCTATCTTTCTATGGCGTTCTAATGTTCCACCGGTGTGTTTGAAGTCTTTCGTTTTATATATAGAGACCCCCGACGCTTACCTCATCAGCCGAGCCCTTCCACCTTACTTCACAAACAACAGTAATCAATGGATTCTAATGTACCGTCACCGTCACGCCACGTAAATGTCTACCTTGACTCTCACGCCAGAAGTCTATACGAACTTCCACCCTCTAAAAGCGTACATTTTACTCCCCCTGAACGCTGTCGCAAATACTACTCCGCTATGTATGTATCGGCCAAATATTAGCGAATCAATTTATGTATCATAATGTTCGTAACGCATTACCATCACTATATCATAGAATGCAGCCTCTATAATCTATAATCTAAGGCTCTCCTAATATATATATTTTTTATCCTTATCTAATCCGTACCTTTCTTAAGACCTCCGTTTCTTTCTTAAGACATCTGTTTCATTCTTGAGACATCCATTTCTTTCTTAAGGCATTCTTTCTTAGTGACATCCAATGCACCTTTCGAAACAACTGGTAAAATTACCGTACGTTCAAAGCTGCACCATCACTATGATTAACACTGTATACCACCGACGCAAAAGCACCACAGTTTACCAAGCACTATTTTCAATGCAGCCCTCCTTGTATTAATTAATGTGTTTAAAATAAAAGGGAACTGAATGAAAAAGCATCGAGGTGAAAAAATAGCAGTGCATAATTAGGAACATTTCTAATTAATTAATTTTCTTGTCCCCAGACGAACGGTCAATATGCATTTTACGTAAAAATGCATTTCTAAAAAAAAGGAAAAAAAATGGAAATCATATTTTCCAAAATAAACTTGTTTAAAGCAAATAGCTTCAAACTGCCAAACTTACTTTCAATTGTCAGCAACAAATCAAAAGGATGAAATAGATGAAGGGATGAGGAAAGAGAGAGAAAGAGAGAGAGAGGAGAGAGAGAGAGAGAGAGAGAGAGAGGAGAGGAGAGAAGAGAGGAGGAGAGAGAGAGAGAGAGAGAGAAGAGAGGAAGAGAGAGAGAGAGAAGAGGAAGGAAGAGAGAGAGAAGAGAGAGAGAGAGAGAGAGAAGAGAGAGAGAAAGAAGAAGAGAGAAGAAGAGAGAAAGAGAGAGAGAGAGAGAGAGAGAGAGAGAGAAGAAAGAGAGAGAGAGAGAAGGAGAGAGAGAGAGAGAGAGAGAGAGAGAGAGAGAGAGAGAGAGAGACAGAGAGAGAGACAGACAGACAGACAGACAGAGAAAGAGAGACAGACAGACAGAGAAAGTGTAGAAAGAGTAGAGAGAGAGAAAGATAATCCAAAAGGCATAGAAAACAAGGGAAGGGAGGCCACCCACGGCGATTCGGAAAACAGCAGAGGGAACAGCCAATAGCCGATACCGAACACCGATCCTCTGTGAATTTTTCGGAATCTGCACTTGCCATTTATAACGGAAATCTCACGTCTACATTGCAAAAAATTAACAGTCACTAATAGCAAAATAGCATTAAAATCTAAAAAAAAAACTAGTCATTCGATCGAACGCAAATTCATTTACAGTAAAGCAGAAAAGAAATATTAATAAAATCACTGATATCAAAATAACATTAAGATCTAAAAAGAGAAAAAATCCATCGATCGACAACTACATGTACAGCAAAACAGAAAAGAAATATCAATAAAATCAGTAAAAAATATAAAATAAAAATAAAAATATTAAAAAATAAACAAAAACAAGCAACAGACAAAAAAAAAATATATCGATCGAACACAACTACATTTACAGCAAAACAGAAAAGAAATATCAACAAACTAAAGAATAAAAAAACAATAATAATAGTCCCATTAATAGGTCACATAGAAAACTCACTACAGGCTGGAGAGAACATTGCATGCAGAGTGCTTCCAGAGTGCAGCATCAGCCTCCCCCCCCCCCCCCTGAGACCTAATCTCCCTCCCTCCCCTCCCCCTCCTCTCCCCTCCCCTCCTCTGCCCCGCTCACACCCAGACAACACATCTCTCACACACAACAGAGTATATAACCTAACAAATGACTCCAAAATTATACACTAAAATGATAATGGGGAGCGATAAAATGTGGACCGGGGCAATAATATGCTAATTTACGGGACACTTTTAAGCGAGAAACGTCCGTTGTAATCAGAACAGCGACAACTGGTACGTAATATATATGCTCTTTTTATTTTGCTTTCGCTACAGTAACCTCTATAAATATTTACTGTAAAATTGAAGGATGGGTACTTATGTGGTTTATGTTATATGCATGCTGTGGTGCGTTCATATAGGTTGCTATCTATATATATATATATATATAATATATATATATATAATATACTATATATATATATATATATAATTACTATAATATATATATATTATGTATGTATATGTATGAATTCTCAGATACTGATATGTATTCTAGTGTGCGTGGTTCCTTACAAATTAGTGAAACCAGCTACATTGCCGTGTGGTAGAGAATGGAATTTGAACATTAATATAACAATAATATAGCTTACTTGGGTTAGATAATTAACAATCAGAATACCAAGATTTTAACTTAGTCAATACCATTAATTGTCGAGCCAAACTGGGCAGATATCTGAACTCAGAAGCAGACAGCATTGCGATCCAACATTGCGTGGCTTAATTTACGAAACCCCCCGACCCCCCAAAAAAAAAAAAAAAAAAAATCTAAAAAATTGCTTTACAATAACCTTAAAAAAAAAAAGTGAAAAAAACACTGACTTTCAAGACACGGCCCCTAGAACAGTGAAGCTACCTGCTATACAACTGTTTGACGGCGCCTTCGGGTGGGGTCTCCCGGCATACTATGTTGCAATGATTTCACGCGACTCCCGAGGAAATCAAAAGTGGAATAAGTGAATGGAAGTAGAGTCTTATAGTAGGGCTTTCGGCAGATCATGTATTTCTGGTTAATTTGTTTCGTTTGAAGGGATTGGGACTTTTTTCTTGAAGAATCTTTAACGGCAATATGTATGTGGGTTTTCTCCAACTCTCTTTTTTTTTTCTCACTTGTTAAAAGCAAATATCCATGCATATGGAAATGTGTTTAAAATCATACTCACACAACTTCTTAAAAAAGTATAATAAGTCAATTTCTTTTTTCTCAACCAGTGACAGTCCAAGCTCTCTCAAGGAAAAAGAAAGAAAGAAAGAAAAGAAAAAAAAGGAATACCAAGAAATCCCTACACAATCATCTTTTGTCACCCCCCCTCTTCCCCCCCCCTCCCCCTCCCCCCACGTCTTTGAGTGAGAAAGCGGAGAACGGTGCGCGAGAGATTCGACCGAACTGGACCCCGACACTGCGCAGGTTGGGGCCCGTTTTTGTCTCCCGGAAAGGAAAAAGCAAAAAAGGCAAATAAAAAAAAATAGAGTTAAAAGATTACAAAAAGAACTCTTGACGCCTGTTCCACCCGCGCCATGCATCATTGTCGCGCGGAGCAGCTGCTGATGAAGAGCAAGAAGTGAGATAAAGAAGAGGATGCGGAGAGAGAGAGAGAGAGCGGAGAGGAGAGAGAGAGAGAGAGAGAGAGAGGAGAGAGAGAGAGAGAGAGAGAGAGAGAGAGAGAGAGAGAGAGAGAGAGAGAGAGAGAGAAAGAGAGAGAAGAAGAAGAGAGAAGAGGAGAGAGAGAGAGAGAAGAGAGAGAGAGAGAGAGAGAGAGAGGAGAGAGAGAGAGAGAGAGAGAGAGAGAGAGAGAGAGAGAGAGAGAGAGAGAGAGAGAGAGAGAGAGAGAGAGAAGAGAGAAGAGAGAGAGAGAGAGAGAGAGAGAGAGAGAGAGAAGAGAGAGAGAGAGAGAGAGAGAGAGAGAGAGAGAGAGAGAGAGAGAGGAGAGGAGAGAAGAGAGAGAGAGAGAGAGAGAGAGAGAGAGAGAGAGAGAGAGAAAGAAAGAAAGAAGAAAGAGAGAGAGAGAGAGAGAGAGAGAGAGAGAGAGAGAGGCTGAAAGGACACAGCGGGAGGTGGAAGGACTTGGTCACCGCGCAGAAAGCTTTTTTTTTTTTTCTTTTTTTGTTATTTTTTCTCTTTCTTTTGCTTCTAATGACTAAGGAGTAAAGTATTTTCTTCGCTGGAATCTACTTTCTCGAGGGTGGAAGGGAATTTTGAAGATGGAATTAGATTTGTAAACGTTTTATCATTTAGTATTGTTATTTTCATGATGATTATCATTATCATTATTATCATTATCTGTGTTACTATTTCTTTTATTATTATCATTATTTTCATTATTGTTATCATTATCATTATTGTTATTATAGTCATTCTTATCATAATTGTTGTTATCATTATTATTATCATCATAATTATTCTTGTCATCATTATCATTATCATTATTATCATTATTATTGTCATCATGATGATCATTGTTGTTATTATCAGTATCATTATCATTATTATGATCATTATTATGACTATTATCATTATTATTATCATAACTATCAACATCATCATTATATTCTTTTGTCATCATCATAATCATCATAATCTTTTATCACTATTATTATCATTATTATTGTTATCATTGTTATTGTTATTTTCATCATTATCATTATTATGATTGTTATTATTATCATTATTATTTTTGAGGTTATTGTGATGATCATCAATAATATTGCTTTTATTTTCATCACAGATATTCTCATTATTATCTTCATCATTATTGCCATTATCATTATGATTATTGTCATTATTACTACTATAGCTATCATTAGTTTATTATCATTATCCTTTTTATTTTGAACATTATTACTACCATTATTGCTGTACTTATTATTACTATTATTATCACTGTTATCATCCATATCTTCATTTCTATTATCCATTTTAACAATATCAGTAACATTACTAACATCATCATTATTGTTATTATTATCATCTTCAACATCATCATCATTATTATCATTATTGAAATTATTTTTTTTCATCATTACTATTATTCTTATCATTATCATTTTATTAATATCACTACTTTTATCATTATTGTTATCACTATTATCATTATTATTGTTATCACTATTATCATTATCATTTTTATCAATATTATCATTATCATTTTTCACCAATATTACCATTATCATTATCATCATCATTGATATTATCAAAATCATCATTACCATTACTGCTACCATCATCATTATATTGTTCTTACCAGTACCCCCAAATGTAGCCTTTCCTCCCCTTAGAATAATGAAAGGAATCGCATCAATCCATCTATTTTCACTCGCCTCTGACTGAAGCGACCGAGCGAGCAGCTCCACAGCGCCTCTTCCGGCCGCTTCGGTCAACAGGAAGGAAGTCCATTATGCCAATCGACCATTTATTCTAATCCGACCATTATTCAGCATTCGACAATTAATAGCATCATTGGCGGGGTCGAGAGAATGGCATTCAACCCTTTCTCGGGAACCCTTGTTCTCTCTCTCTTTCTCTCACTATTCTCTCTCTCTTTCTTTTTCTCGTTTTGTTCGGTCTATTTTCGGTTCGTTGTTTTGTCTCTGTTCTTCTTATTTTCTTCTATCTCTCTCTATATCTGTTTCTTACCTTTTTTCTTTCCGTTTTCCTCTCTTTTCTTACTTTGTTCCCTCTCTCTTTCTCTATCCTCCTTATTTTTAGTTGATTTTTCCCTCTCATTTTCTCTCTATCTCCTTCTTACTCTCGTTTTTTTTAAATTCTACTTCTTTCTCTCACATCTTTTCGTTTCTATATTATTGTTTTTCTCTCCTCTTTTTCATTTGTCTTTTTTTTTCTTATTATCTTCTCCCATTCCTCTTTTTTTTTTTCCTTTTTTTCTTTCTCCCATTCTTCTTCTCGCTTCATCTCTCCCAACCACAAGAAAAACGGAAATGAAATGAATAAATGAATTAAGAAAGAAAGAAAAGAGAAAGATATGAAGAAAGAAAGAAAAAAAAAAACAACAGACGAGGACTAAAACAGAAAAGAGAGGGGAAGAGAAGAGAAGAAAAAATGAAGCAGAGAGAAATGAGAGAAGGAGGAAAAGAGAAGAACGCAACAAAGAAAAAGAGAAAAAACAAAAAAATAGGAGAAAAAGACAAAAGAAAAAAAAAGAAAGAAAGAAAGACAAAAAATAGAAAAAAAAAAGACAAAAAAAAAAAAAAAAAAAAAAAAGAAAGAGGACCAAAAAGAAAATGGAAAATAAAGAGGAAGAGATCGAACAACGCAGGTGGCTACAGCATCACGCGCGCTGTCTGTCTCCCCCGCACTTATCTCCCCCGGTGGATTAAACGGCCTCTGTCTGCCCTGGGTGCCACACGCCCTCTGGCACCTGGCACTCGGACCTCACCAGGCGGGGTGGCACGGACGCGAACGTGAAGAGAGGGGAGAAAAGGGGAGGGAAGGAGGAGGGAGGTTTGTTTGAGTGGGAAGGAGAAAAACGTGGAGGGAGGGGAGGGAGGGGGAAAATGGGGAGGGAAAGGGAGGGAGAAGGGAGCAGAGAATAGATGGAGGGGAGAGGAGGAATAAGCGAGGAGATAGGAATGGAAGAAGGAAGAAGAGAATAGGGGCGAAATAGATAGAAGATATAGATGAGAGAATGAGAAGATAAAGTATAGATAGACAGACAAGGGAAAAGACTAGACAGAGATTCAATAGATAGATAGGATAGACAGAAAGACAGAGGGGGCGGGGGGAAAACAGACTGACTAAAAGAGACAGAGAAGATAAAATAGACAGATGATACATAGATGAATAGATTAGATAGGCCGGAGAGAGAGAGACGAGAGAGAGAGGAGAGAGAGAGAGGAGAGAGAGAAGAGAGAGAGAGAGAGAGAGAGAGAGAGAGAGAGAGAGAGAGAGAGAGAGAGAGAGAGAGAGAGAGAGAGAGGAGAGAGAGAGAGAGAGAGATAGATAGAGAGAGAGAGAGAGAGAGAGAGAGAGAGAGAGAGAGAGAGAGAGAGAGAGAGAGAGAGAGAGAGAGAGAGAGAGAGAGAGAGAGAGAGAGAGAGAGAGAGAGAGAGAGAGAGAGATAGATAGATAGATAGAGAGAGAGTGGGATAGATAGATAGATAGACAGAGAGTGAGAGAAAGAGAGAGATAGGTAAATATACATATATAGAGAGAGGTAGATAGATAGATAGATAGAGAGAGAGAGAGAAAGAGAGAGGAGAGAAAGGGAAAGAAAGACGAAAGAAAGAAAGTCCAAGAAAGACGAGAGAAAAGACCAAAAAAACAGACCAAGAAAAAGACAGAAAGAGAGGAAAAGAGACAAAGAGTGGCACCTCAAAGTGGAATTTACTAATTCATCTAATTTAATGCTGTGTAAACACCGCATTCCCCCGTGTTCAGAATGTGGAACCCGGGGACAGGCGGCGATGGTCGGTGGGCGCTTTGTCCGTGTCCCTCGCTCGCCGGTTGAAATTCATCCGGGATTAAATGCCATTTGTTACTGTGTGTTAAGGACATTCATTATCCTCGGGTGCCCGTGGCGTTGACTGGGGAAATTATTACATTATATTGTGAGTTGCGGAGTTTTTTTTGTTTGTTTTGACGGCGTACGCATGTTGTATATGGATGCGGACACATACACGCGCGCACGGGGATATAAGCACGCACTCACACTCATACACAACACAAGCACGCACATACACACACGCACACACACAAACAAAACACACACACACACATACACACACACATACACAAACACACACACACAAACACCACACACACACACACACAACACACACACACACAAACACATACACAAACACACAAACATGCGCACGAGTTTGTGGCCGTCACATACTACACAGACATGAGGATGCTCCAACGCACTCCCTCCCTCCAACTGAAAAAAACAACCAAAAAAAAACAAGAAACAAAGATTATAAAATAATGGCGTGATAATCCCATTCATAAAAAATAGCCCAATGTAACGTGTTTAAAAAAATAGCCTTGCACAATAAGCAAATCCCTTCTGACTCATAGTTTAAATATCGAGAAAATATTTAAAACTCCCCCTTGCGCACGTGACCTCCCCCCCTCCCCCCCTTAGTCACCCACCCCACCCCCTGACTCCTCACTCCCTTCCCCCATCCCCATCGTATATCCCTGACCCCCCCCCCTCCTCCCTCCTCCTACCCTCCCCCTCCCTTTACATCTCCCTTCCGAAGAAAACCACAAATAAAAAAAGGCAGTTTCTTCGCCATGAATACACAGAAATACAAGTCACAGTCGACGAGCCGAGTCCACGACAATGCGGTGGATGGGGGCAGGGAGGGGGTTGGGAGGGGAGGGAGGGGGGGTAGGGGGGGGAGGGGGAGGGGGTAGGGGAGTAAGAGGAAGGAGTTGGGGAAGGAGGGGAAAGGGGAGGAAAAAAGTTAGGGGAGGGAGGGGGATGAAGGGAGGAGGGGAGAGGGGATGAAGGGGGGAGGGTATAAGTTAGGGAGAGGGATGGGGGGAGGAGGGGGGTTGGGACAAGGGGGAGGGAAGGAATGGAAGGGGTGAGATAGGGAATGGAAGGAGGAGGAAGTGGTGAGGACGAGGGAAGGGAGCAATGGGGAGGGGAATGAATCAGAGGAGAGGGAGGGAAAGAGGGGGAGGATGTAGAGATGAGGAGTAGGAAAGGGTTGGCGGGGAAGATTGGGGATGGGAGGGGGAATTGGGAAGAAGAAAAGGGTCGAAGCATTGGGAAGGGGAGGGGTAGGGAGGGTGAGGAGGGGAGGAAAGGGGTACTGGGGCCTTAAGGAGAGGGACGGAGAGGTAGCGAGGGCAGGGAAGAAGGAAGGGGGAGGAGAGGGACGGGGGAGGTCGGTTTTGTCACCTTTGTGTTCCGGAATGAGTCCCTTTTTCGCCGAATGGACTGCTTTCGACCGCGCATTGTGGAGATTGGTCGCTTTTTCTCCCCTCCCCCCCACCCCGTCCCTCTCCCCTACCCCTACTCCCACCCCTACCCCCCCTTACTCCCACCACCCCCACCCCTCCCTCTCTAAGCCCCCCTCCCTCAACTACTCCCACCCCTCCTTACTTCCCCCATTTCACCCCTTCCCAGCTCCCTCCACCTCCTCCTGCCCTCCTCCCTCCCACTCCCTCCCTCCTTCCCCTCCTCCCTCCCACTCCCTCCACCTCCCCCTCCCCCTCCCCTCCCTCCCCCACTCCCCCACCTCCTCCTCCCTCCTCCCTCCACTCCCCCCCCTCCTCCTCCCACTCCCTCCACCCACAATGGCTACCAGCTTATTGATCTCGCTCTCTATTCTTCCACAAATTGAAGCGCAGATGGGAGAGGAAAAAAAAAGAACATCGACGACCATCAGGCTTTCCTATAACCCCCTCCCCCCCCCTTTCAAAAAAGAAAAGAAAAGAAATGAGAAAAAAAAAAATAAGTGGAAAAATGTGAAGAAAATATTCTCTTGCATTTTTTTTCTATTTTTATTTCTTTAAAAGACTTCCATCTATCTTGCTTTAAAAAATTCAGGCTAGATTTTCAGGCTGAAATGAAACCGATACTGCCTTCAACATTACTTATTATCATGATAATAATGCTGATGATAATAAAGATAAGAGTGATGCTGATGAAAATGGCAACCCGTAACAATATGCAAATGATTATGATAATGATAATAGTAGTCAATAAAACCTTGACTAATGATGATGATGATGATGATGTTGGATAATAATTACAACAATAATGATAACAGTGATAATAACAATAACAGTAATATTGATATGTATGACAATAATAACGCTAATAATAAAATGATAACAATAATGATAATAATAATAAAGATATTTGTAACAACATCAATGATAATAATAACAATGATAATGATGACAATAAAACAAAAATGATCATGTTGATGGTGATGATGATAATTATAATAACAATGATTAATACTATGATGATGATGATGATTAATAGATTAACAATAGTAATGATAATAATGATAATGATAATATTAACATCAACAGCAATGATAATAATGAAAATAATAATAATGATGATAATAAGCAATAATGATAATGATTAACAATGACAATAATGATTATAAAAAAATAGATTTTAATAACAATAATAAGAGTAAGATGATAATAATAGTAAAAAAAAAAAAAATAATGATGATGCTAATAATAATGGTACTACTACTAATAATAATTACAATAATAAGAACAAAGAAAATAATATCTATAATAGAAATAATAATAATATTATCATTATTATTACTAATACTATTACTAGTTGTAATGACAACCTATAACAAGGATAATTATAATGATATTGATAATGAAGAATGCCAATATTAATGATAACAATACAAATACAAGTAGCCAAGATTATAACAGTAACAATAATGATACCAGTAGTAATAACAATGATAATGATAATGACAATGATAACAATAATCATGATAATCATAATGACAGTAATGATAATGATGATAATGATAACAATAATATTAATGGTAGTAGTAGTAGTAGTAATAATAATAATAATAATAATATGATAATAATAATAATAATAATAATAATAATAATAATAATAATAATAATAATAATAATAATAATAATAATAATAATAATAATTAATAATAAATGATAATAATAATTAATAATCATAATGGATATAATGATAATAACAAGCACAACAATAGCAACAAACAACAACAGAACAACAACAACAACAACAACAACAATAATAATAATAATGATAATGCTAATAACAACAATAATAATAAATAATAATAATAATAATAATAATAATAATAATAATAATAATAATAATAATAATAATATAATAATTAATAATAATAGTAATAATAACAATAATAATGATAATAGTAATAATAATAATGGTAATAATAATGCCACTATTTTTGCTAATAATAGTAATAATAACAATGATAATGATAATATCTATAATAATAATAATAATAACAATAATAATAATAATAATCATAATAATAACAATAATATTGTAATGATGATAATGCTAACAGCAATATCAATATCATAAGAGTGATATTGATAAGGATAATATTAATAAATATTTAACAATAATCACGATGATAACAATGATAATGTTGTAATAATGATAATAATAATATTAATAATTATAACAATAACAATAAAAATAGCAACAATGATAATAATAATGATAACTATAGTAATGATAATGATAACAGTAATAAGTAAGATAAGAACGATAATAATAATAAATATAATACTAATAAGGATAATAATGATAACAATAATCGTAATAACAATAATGACAATACTGATAATAAGAATAATAATATTAATGACAATTTTAATAATGATAGTAATAACAACAACAACAATAATAATAATAATAACAATAATTATAATAATAACAATAATAATAATAATGATAATAATAATGAGAACATTAGTAGTATAGTACTACTACTACTACTACTAATAATAATAATTATAAAAATAATAATAACAATAATAATAATAATAATGACAATAATAATAATATTGATAATCATAATAATAATAATAAGGATATTAATAATAATAATAATAATAATAATAATAATAATAATAATAATAAATAATTAATAATAATAATAATAATAATAATAATAATAATATAATGATATAATAATAACCATAATGATAAAATTAACAATAATGATAATGATGATAATAATAACAACATAATGATAATAATAATAATAATAATAATAATAATAATAATAATAATAATAATAATAATAATAATAAATAATAATAATAATAATAATAACAATAATAATAATAAAAAATAGTAATAATAAATATGATAAAAAAATAATAATGATATAATGATAACAATGATAATAAGGATATTTATGATAATAATACCAATAACAAAAATAATAATAACAATAATAATGGTAATAATAATAATAATGGTAATGATGATGATGATGATGATGATGATGATGATGATGATGATGATGATTGATGATGATGATGATGATGATGATGATGATGATGATGATGATGATGATGATATGATAATAATAATAATAATAATAATAATAATAATAAATAATAATAACAATAATAATAATAATAATAACAACAATAATAATAATAATAATATAATGATAATAATAATTATATATATACTGAAAATGATGACAGAAATAATAATAACAATAATGATTATGAAGCAATAAGGATGATAACAGTAATAGCAAGAGTAATAATAATAATAACAATAATAATGACAATAATGATAAAGATAATAGTGATAATGATAACAATAACAATAATAATGCACTAATATTGATAATAGTAATAACAGCAACAACAATGATAATTATAGGAATGATAATAACAATACTAATAATGAGGGTGATGATAAAGATGATGATGATGATGATGATGATGATGATGATGATGATGATGATGATGATGATGATGATGATGATGATGATGATCATAATAATAATAATAATAATGATAATAATGATAATAATAATAGTAATAGTAACAATAATAATTCTGAAGATGAAGACGATGGTAATGATAATAATGATATCAATTGTAATGACAATAATAATAATAATAATAATAATTATTATTATTATTATTATTATAATAGTGATAATGATAATAATGATGATAATAATGATAATGTACTACTTCTACTACTACTACTACTATTGATAGTGATAATAATAATAAATTGATAACAATGATATCAATAAAAACAATATTACTCATACTAATATTGGCAATAACAAGAAAATAATAATAATGATCATCATAATAATAGTGATGATAATAATGATAATGATAATAATAATAACAATGATAATAATCATTATTATTATTATCATTATCATAATAATAATGATGATAACAATGACAATAATAATGATAATAACAATGATAATAATAAGGATAATGATAACAATAACATATAATAACAACTACAACAACGATAAAACAATAAAAATAATAATAATATTATGATAATAATAACAATATTACTCATCAGTTGTAATAATAATCGTAATCATAATAATAATAAAGATAATATAATGATAACAATAACAATATCATTATCAGTAGCAATAATAACCGTAATAATAATAATAATAATAATAATAATAATAATAATAATAATAATAATAATAATAATAATAATAATAATAATAATAATAATAATGATATGCATAATAATAGGAAAAAATAACAATAATGATGATCAACAAAAGTAATAATCATTATGATGATAGTACACGTATACCACATTTATTATTATCGTTGCTTCAGATCACCTTCGAAAAATCACTGAATGATATCAAGAAATCTTGTAAGTTGAAACTGCGCTGTTTTAAAAAGTTTTTTACCGTTTTACTTCAGGCTGTTTTATGCTAATTTCTGTATTTACATACAGCTTAAGAATGTGCAACACTATCTAAAGTGGAAAAAAACGCATAGTAAAAGTGACAATGAAGAAAACTACGGCAGACATCGGGAGAAAGTTGAATCAGCTGAGCAGATGAATGGCGAGAGCTGTTGTACCCTCGGGGCTTGGTTGGTGGTTGAGGGGGGTAGGGATTCATTCTTGTCTGTTGTGTTTCCTTGCGATGGTTTGGGCGACGGGGTGTTTATTACGGTCTACTGTGTGTTTTTTCTTGATATTTTTTCAGCTTTTAACGGATCTATACAAGTAATATCTGTTTGTTTTCCTGAAATTGTATTTCTTGAAGAATTGTGTGGGTAACTCCGCGCCGTACGAACAGAGGGCGCACTGGCCATCGAGGGTAAAAACGTACCCAGTCTCTCCCTCCTGCAATTTACAGATCTTATCAACAGATCCTTGTGCCTTTTCCGACTGTTCTTGCGTATACCTGCTTGCCGCCGCTGGACATACCGTGTGTTTTTGGGACCGCCTTCCGCTTGCTTGACAGTTTCGCGCTCTCGACCGCGCGCCCCTCCCCAACCTCGGCCGAAGCTCCGCCCACCGTGCCCTGAGACCCCGCCCCCCTCCTCCCTTACCCCAGGGGCGAGAGAGAGGCACCCAGTACAGCACCCAAAGCGGGGCAAGTCAGTACGAGCCGAGACCTGGTCGAAGGAGAGTGTGCGCGTCGCTCCCGGCCAGAGCAGTTCATCAATAAGTGCGGTTCATTTGTGCGGCGGAAGAGATACGCGGCCAGCCCTTCGGAGTGACTCTTGCGCTCTATACAGTCGCAGGAGAGTGATTGTTAGTAGTCTTCGAGAAGTGCTTGAAGGCTGCGGTTGTAAACTTCATACGAAATGTGTGTTACTCCATTATGCGAGGAAAATTTACACTGAGAAAAAATATACGAAAAAGCTAACTGAAGTGAAGCAATGGAAGTTCTGCTCCTTATCTGCCTCCTCGGTGTGGCTATAGCTGAAGGTAAGGCACAAACTGGACTATTTATGCATGTCATTGATTTTGTTATTGATTTAGTGCATAGATGCTGCAATAATATTGATTTTAGAAGCAGACAGAACCACCAGGCGACCCATAATAACAGACAGGAATTGTTCGAATGTAAAACAACCCATACAGCGTTAACTCGATATCGAAACATAAATTTTCCACCACAACGAAATCTTACAAACCTCCCATCACCGTCACAGACCTAGACATCGATGTAGACTTTACGAGAAACGTAATTCCCCCTGAAAGACCATTGTAAACGTCATCAAGGGTAGTAAAGCAGTCATCGCAGACACTAAATCATACATTATCCGTGGCATTTGAGTCGTGGTCATCGAAGGCCATAAATCAAAATCATAGACATGTTCTCCGTTCACTGTAGATACCATGTTATTAATACACGATGATAACAAATGAGAATACATGTTCCTCTTGTCTTGAGGATTTGTTGACACGGGTACACGAAATTACGTTTATAATTTTATATACATTTCCTATTACGCCACTTGGTGATTTATAGTGTGTAGTGATTATCTGTCATGACATACTTAATCAAAAAGGGCAACTGTAGTGCGCGTGTTTATGAATGACTCTCAATGAGGAATAAAGGGTTGTCGTTCACTTTATTACATCAAGAATATGAATGACCGTGATATGAGAGAGCAATTAAGATTTTTAGAAGTGGGAAAGATAATTCTAGATCGACGACATATTAGATTCAAGTTGAAATAGATTTTGATCGATCAGATAAGATGAATTATCTTATCCTTGGTGAATTACTGCCTGGATTAAATAATTTCGTATGCGATATTCCCAATGAATGGAGATGCGTAATTTTCCTGGCGGTTGAATCAATCAGTGCTCTGTGAGTAATTTCTTAGTAACTACACAGATTTTCTTGTATGGCGATTTATTATTTAATATTTGGTTATTTGGAAAATGTTGATATTAATCATGTCGTGAAAAAAGTGAATAGAAAATGGCACCGAAATGGAGTTTCTCCGTTGTAAATCTACGCGGATTTCACTCCACCATTTGGAGATGGATTACAAAGCGTAAGTAGTTTATTTTAAAAGATGTTATTAACTTTCAACCGACTGCAGTTTTGATATTTATTAAACGTCCGGTTGAAAGAAAGAATGAACGAAATCTAGGGAGAAATAGATAGATAAATAAATCAACAAACAAATAAAAAATAGATAAATAAATGAAATAAAAGATAGAAAGAAAAAAGGATAAATAATAAGACGAAAGTAAAAAAAACAAAACAACTCTTGATTCCGAGATTTGTCCCGGCCTCACGCAGCCTCAATCCGACGGCGTCCCGGTCCCTTCAGAAGCGCAGAGTCCTTATCGGCGGCCAGGACAGGTAGCCAGTCCGAGGGCTGATAACCGGACGCCCGTCGAGTGCCTGGGGGCTTGTAGGTCGCAGCATCCTGAGATAACCTCTTGGTGGGCGGAAGGGGCAAGGAGGGGAGGGGAGGGAGGGGGAGGGGAGGGGGCACGTCCGTTGCAACAGGACCTGCAGTTGGCAATGTCGAAGTCTGAATTTCATTAAACAGGTTTGTCTCTCGCCGGAATATAACGTGTATCGGTTCCTCTCGGGTCGTTGGGTTTCCAGGACATATTCCCGGGTCGTGATATCGATTCCTCGGGTCGTTGACGCAGGTAGTTTGCTACACATAAGCGGGACGTGTAGGGTTATGTTGAAAGGAAGACTGTATCAAGTTAAGATGTAATCAGTGTCATGTTTTTGGTATTTTGATTAGGGTTAATGATATCTTTAAGGATTAAAGGCGATATAGGGAGTTCAGATGATTGAATTAGATTTCACGATTTAAATGTTGATTGGTCGAAATTCTTATTTTTTTAAAATTCGCTGTTATCTTCACCAATACTTCAGTCATTAACCTACTTATCGAAATAGGAACAGGATGGGTTGTCTTTCACCTCATAATTTTTCAATTATTTCTTCCTCATCCTCCTTCCTCTCTCCCCTTCCCTTCCCTCCCTCCCCTTCCCTTATATTCCCTCCCTCCTCCCCCTTTTCCTCTCCCCTCCCCACCTTCCCCTCTCCCCTCCCCCCTTCCCTTCTCTTGCCTCCCTCCCTCCCTCCTTTCTTCCCTCCCTCCCTCTCTCCCTTCCCCCCCTTTCTTCTCCCCTCCCCTCCTTCCTCCCCCCCTTCCCCCCCCCCCTTCCCCCTCCTTCCCTTCCCTTCCCCCCCCTTCCCTTTCCCCCTTCCCACCCTCCCTCTCCCCTTCCCTTCCTTCCCCCTCCCCCCCCCTTCCCTTCTTCCTTTCCTTTGGTCTTAGATAACACGGCGATGGTAACCCGAGTCCCTTCTTCCTATGTTAAATCACGCGTTGCTCCGATACTTGTGATTTGCTCCTTGATCCACCGCCGGACGTGTCTTGGGCAGGACCTTATCTTCATTTTTGTACTTTCTTGTGACCCTTTTTCATTTTTTTAGGGGTGGGTGGGTGTTTTTTTTGTGTTTTGTTGGTTTTGTGTTTCTCTGTCTCTCTTTGCATGTTTTTTTTCATTTTCTTTTCTTCGTTTGTTTTCTTTGATCTTCTCTTCCTGGTCTCTCTCTCTCTCTCTCTCTCTCTCTCTCTCTCTCCTCTCTGTGTTTCGATCTCTCTCTCCCTTCCCCTCTCTTTCCCTTTCATTACTTCCCCGTCATCCCCTTATCCCATTTCCTTTCACACCCTTTCCTCCTTTCCTCTCGGCTTCTCCCTTCCCACATTAATAACAGCATTTGGTTCAGTGTCCGTCTGGTCACCCTCGAGCGCCTCGGCAATTCGGGACTCCAATTTCCACCTTAAGATCTTTGGGGCGAAACCGGCGACATTTCCTTCCCTTTTAACCTCTCTACCCGGGCAATAACGGCTCTTCCCCTTTCCTCGCTTTCCCCATCATCCCCCAGTTCCCTCTCCTCCCCATCCCTACTTTCCTCCAATATATTTCCTCAGTTTCCCCTCCGCTTTACTCATGCCCTCCTTCTTCCCTAGTTCTCCCCCTCCTCCTCTGTCCCCAACTTCCCTTCCTCTCCCTCCGCCTTCCTCGCCCCCTTCTCCTGCCTTCATTCCTACCTCCCCTCCCCCCTCCTTTCTCCATTCTCCTCTCCTTTCTTGCCTCTTGAGTATTGTGTCTAGGCAGCAGGTGTTCGACTGCCTCTTAAACAGTCATTTTGATTTGCTCTTCCCTCCGTTGTGCAAGGAGGTCGGAATTTCCCTTATCTACCTTTATCTTCGGATCGACCCAGTTCATGGCGGTCATGGGTGTTGGGGAGGGGCAGGAGGAGGGGGTTGGGGAGGAGAGGAGGATATAGGGGTGATCGAGAGAGGGGACGGGGATGTGGGGTGGGGAGGGAGGCGGGCAGGGGAGGCGAGGAGCTGCAGGCACTACAGTCATGTCATTGATTGGGCGAGTCAGTGCCTTGAATGATGGCATCCGTTGTTCCAGCCGTGCGCATTCCTGTGTGTGAATGTTTTATTCCTTTAGGTGAACCATCCGTGCCAGAGAGGATTATTGGCCTTTTTTTCTCCTTTTTCTTTGCGGCTTGACTACTCCCGCGCCACGCCCATGCCTGCCGTCGCACGTGCAATGGCGTCGGGGCTTGACTACCGCAATTCCGACAATACAGAGAGTCCGGTGAGTGCCAGTGCACTTAGTAATAAAAACAAGTGAAAAAGGCAAGCAGGTGCCACAGACCTCTGCACATTTTTTTTTCGAATTCTACGCATGCGCAGTAAGGAGTCGGTCACGTGACGTGAAAGCCCAAGCAAGGGTCCACAGGGATATGAGGAAGGGAGTCATCACCAGGGGGCGGCACAGGGCGAAGGAAACGGCGGTTCCTCCACCATACCCGACCACTGGGTAGACGGATCTCATAATCCCGTGACCTGCCGCAGCCCATGACGACCCCAACCTTGTCCCAGCGCGTGAGATGCCGGGTCTTGAATCGAACGCTGGTCCGACACTCAAACCTGGCTAAGGGGCGTCGTGCTAGAGAGAGAGAGAGGAAATGTGTATGTGTGAGACAGAGAGAGAGAGAGAGAGAGCTGGTCGTACTGGAGCTTCACTTCAGCTTCAGGGATATTTCTTGAGTTGCCGCTAAAGAATTCCTATTCTTTAAACATTCGGCATAGGACCACACCAAATAAGTTTTTTGTTGCTTTTTTCGTCTTGTTTACATACTTCCTCCTCCTCCTTCTCCTCTTCCCCCCTCCCTTAGCCTGCTTTCCTCTCCTCCTTCCTATCCTTCCTCCTCCTTCCTCCTTATCCTCCTCCCTCTCCTTATCCTCCTCTCCTCCTCCTCTCCTCCTCCTCCTCCTCCTCCTCCTCCTCCTCTCCTCCTCCTCCTCCCCACCCCACCCTCCCTCCTCCTCTCTCACAGACAGTTGCTCAGCTAAAATCTGATCATAGTTTCCTCCAACCCTGCTTCCGCCTCCGCCCCCATCTCCCTCTACACCGCCACCGCCTCCACTTGCACATCTCCGTTTCCTTCTTCTCCAGCTCCAAATCCTTCCCCTCCGCCTCTGCCTCCACGTCCAAGGCCCGTCTCCCGCCTCCCCCCCTGCCTCGTGCCAGTCTCTCGGCCTCGAAGTGCTCTGCTCTCCACCTACCTTTGGTTATTCCTCAGACACCAGTCTCCTCTTCCCCCCCTCATAAGAAAACCTTCTCACAAAACTCTCCAACCAACTCCACGAAAAACTCCACACACTGCCCTTCCGCCCTCATCGCCAATCTTTTCTGCATCAGCTTTGTGTATATTTTCTCAAGCCCCGAGCTGAAACATTCCTGCCTGCCGTCCCTTATGCCTGTCTGCGCGCGTGTCTGTTCTTGTGGCGTTTCTAGAGGGAGACTGTCTAAATTCGAACAGTTTAGCGAGAAAAATATGTTTGCTAGCTACTAGGTCTGGTTTTTGAATAATGCAAAGTGTAAATCATTGAATTACGTTGTATTTCGAGTTTCCCCTTGTGTTTCGAGCAGTTCGAGTGGCGAATAAGCCAGCTGAGAGGTTTTATCCAAATTCCCCACGCCCAATCCAAGCACCACCAATCGCCACCACCATGTGTGTTTGTGTGTGTGTTTATTATATATCTATATTTTTTTCTTTTTTTTATCAAATTGTTATCATTATTATTATCAAATTATCAATAATTATCATTATTCAATTATTATTCCTCCCCCTCAAGGAGCGTCACGGGAGGCCCACGTCATTTGGGGAACCAATGCAACTTCTGCATGACCTTTCTCAGCTGCTCTAGCTTCTCCTCTTTGAGTCGAGCTATTTGTGAGAGGTCATGCTGAAGGGCATTCAGTTCCGACGAAACTCTACGGATCCAGGCGAGCTTCCCGAGGCTTCCTCCTGGGCGAGCTCCTCCGAGGCTCCTCCTCCTCGAGCTGCGAGGCCTCCTCCTTCCCTCCCTGGGCGAGCTCCTCGAGGCTTTCCTCCAGCCTCGAGTCCTCCTCCTCCGAGGCTTCGGCTCCTCCCGGACGAGCTCCTCCGCGGCTTCCTCCAGGCCGGATTCCTCCTCCTGGACGAGCCTCCTCTTCCCAGGGCTGAGGCGAGTCCTCCTCTTGGGAGCTCCTCGAGGCTTCGCCAGGCCGGAGTCCTACCCTCTCTTCGACTGAGCTCCTCCGAGGCTTTTCCTCCAGGCCGGCCTTCCTCCTCCTGGACGAGCTCCTCCGAGGCTTCCTCCAGCTTCGGAGTCCTCCTGGACGAGTCCTCCGAGGCTTCCTCCAGGCCGGATCCTCCTCCTGGACAGCTCCTCCGAGGCTTCCGCCAGCCGGATTCCTCCTCCTGACGAGCTCCTCCGAGGCTTTTTCCTCCAGATTCCTCCTCCTGGACGAGCTCTCTCGAGGCTCCGCCAGGCCGGATTCCTCCTCCTGGCGAGCTCCTCCGAGCCAGGCCGGAGTCTCCTCCGAGCTCCTCCGAGGCTTCCTCCTGGACGAGCTCCTCCCAGGCTTCCTCCAGGCCGGAGTCCTCCTCCTGGACGAGCTCCTCGAGGCTTCCTCCGGGAGTCCTTCCTCCTGGACGAGCTCCTCCGAGGCTTCCGCCAGCCGAGTTCCTCCTCCTGGACGAGCTCCTCCGAGGCTTCCTCCAGGCCGGAGTCCTCCTCCTGACGAGCTCCTCGAGCTCCTCCTTCCCTCCTTCCTCCTCCTGGGAGCTCCTCGAGGCTCCTCCTGGGCGAGCTCCTCCGAGGCTTCCTCCAGGCCGGTCCTCCTCCTGGACGAGCTCCTCCGAGGCTTCCTCCAGGCCGGAGTCCTCCTCCTGGACGAGCTCCTCGAGGCTTCCGCCAGGCCGGATTCCTCCTCCTGGACGAGCTCCTCCGAGGCTTCCCAGGCGGATTCCTCCTCCTGGACGAGCTCCTCCGAGGCTTCCTCCAGGCCGGATTCCTCCTCCTGGACGAGCTCTCCGAGGCTTCCTCCAGGCCGGAGTCCTCCTCCTGGACGAGCTCCTCCGAGGCTTCCGCCAGGCCGGAGTCCTCCTCCTGGACGAGCTCCTCCGAGGCTCCTCCAGGCCGGATCCTCCTCCTGGACGAGCTCCTCCGAGGCTTCCTCCGCCGGATTCCTCCTCCTGGACGAGCTCCTCGAGGCTTCCGCCAGGCCGGAGTCCTCCTCCTGGACGAGCTCCTCCGAGGCTTTCCTCCTTCTGGACGAGCTCCTCGAGGCTTCCTCCAGCCGGAGTCCTCCTCCTGGACGAGCTCCTCCGAGCTTCCTCCAGGCCGGATTCCTCCTCCTGGACGAGCTCCTCCGAGGCTTCCTCCAGCCGGATCCTCCTCCTGGACGAGCTCCTCCGAGGCTTCCTCCAGGCCGGATTCCTCCTCCTGGACGAGCTCCTCGAGGCTTCCGGAGTCCTCCTCCTGGACGAGCTCTCCGAGGCTTCCTCCAGGCCGGAGTCCTCCTCCTGGACGAGCTCCTCCGAGGCTTTCCGACCGGAGTCCTCCTCCTGGACGAGCTCCTCCGAGGCTTCCGCCAGGCCGGAGTCCTCCTCCTGGACGAGCTCCTCCGAGGCTTGTCCTCCTCCTGGACGAGCTCCTCGAGGCTTCCTGACGACGAGCTCCTCCGAAGTCCTCCTCCTGGACGAGCTCCTCCGAGGCTTCCTCCAGGCCGGATTCCTCCTCCTGACGAGCTCTCCGAGGCTTCCTCCAGGCCGGATTCCTCCTCTGGACGAGCTCCTCCGAGGCTTCCTCCAGGCCGGAGTCCTCCTCCTGGACGAGCTCCTCCGAGGCTTCCTCCAGGCCGGATTCCTCCTCCTGGACGAGCTCCTCCGAGGCTTCCTCCAGGCCGGAGTCCTCCTCCTGACGACGAGGCTTTTCCTCCTCCTGGACGAGCTCCTCCGAGGCTTCCGCCAGGCCGGAGTCCTCCTCCTGGACGAGCTCCTCCGAGGCTTCCGCCAGAGTCCTCCTCCTGGACGAGCTCCTCCGAGGCTTCCTCCAGGCCGGATTCCTCCTCCTGACGAGCTCCTCCGAGGCTTCCTCCAGGCCGGATTCCTCCTCCTGGACGAGCTCCTCCGAGGCTTCCGCCAGGCCGGAGTCCTCCTCCTGGACGAGCTCCTCCGAGGCTTCCTCCAGGCCGGATTCCTCCTCCTGGACGAGCTCCTCCGAGGCTTCCTCCAGGCCGGATTCCTCCTCCTGGACGAGCTCCTCGAGGCTTCCGCCAGGCCGGAGTCCTCCTCCTGGACGAGCTCCTCCGAGGCTTCCTCCAGGCCGGATTCCTCCTCCTGGACGAGCTCCTCCGAGGCTCCCCAGCCGGATTCCTCCTCCTGACGAGCTCCTCCGAGGCTTCCCCAGCCGGATTCCTCCTCCTGGACGAGCTCCTCCGAGGCTTCCTCCAGGCCGGAGTCCTCCTCCTGGACGAGCTCCTCCGAGGCTTCCTCCAGGCCGGAGTCCTCCTCCTGGACGAGCTCCTCGAGGCTTCCGCCAGGCCGGAGCTCCTCCTGGACGAGCTCCTCGACAGGCCGGAGTCCTCCTCCTGACGAGCTCCTCCGGCTTCCTCCAGGCCGGAGCTCCTCCTGACGAGCTCCTCGAGGCTTCCTCCAGGCCGGAGTCCTCCTCCTGGACGAGCTCCTCCGAGGCTTCCGCCAGGCCGGATTCCTCCTCCTGGACGAGCTCCTCCGAGGCTTCCAGGCCGGAGTCCTCCTCCTGGACGAGCTCCTCGAGGCTTCCTCCAGGCCGGAGTCCTCCTCCTGACGAGCTCCTCCGAGGCTTCCTCCAGGCCGGATTCCTCCTCCTGGACGAGCTCCTCCGAGGCTTCCGCCAGCCGGATTCCTCCTCCTGGACGAGCTCCTCCGAGGCTTCCTCCAGGCCGGATTCCTCCTCCTGGACGAGCTCCTCCGAGGCTTCCGCCAGGCCGGAGTCCTCCTCCTGGACGAGCTCCTCCGAGGCTTCCTGGAGTCCTCCTCCTGGACGAGCTCCTCCGAGGCTTCCTCCGAACCGGAGTCCTCCTCCTGGACGAGCTCCTCCGAGGCTTCCGCCAGGCCGGAGTCCTCCTCCTGGACGAGCTCCTCCGAGGCTTCCGCCAGGCCGGAGTCCTCCTCCTGGACGAGCTCCTCCGGGCTTCCTCCAGATTCCTCCTCCTGGACGAGCTCCTCCGAGGCTTCCTCCAGGCCTCCTCCTCCTGGACGAGCTCCTCCGAGGCTTCCTCCAGGCCGGAGTCCTCCTCCTGGACGAGCTCCTCCGAGGCTTCCTCCAGGCCGGATTCCTCCTCCTGGACGAGCTCCTCCGAGGCTTCCTCAGGCCGGAGTCCTCCTCCTGACGAGCTCCTCGAGGCTTCCTCCAGGATTCCTCCTCCTTCCTCGAGGCTTCCTCCAGGCCGGAGTCCTCCTCCTGGACGAGCTCCTCCGAGGCTTCCTCCGAACCGGAGTCCTCCTCCTGGACGAGCTCCTCCGAGGCTTCCGCCAGGCCGGAGTCCTCCTCCTGGACGAGCTCCTCCGAGGCTTCCTCCAGGCCGGAGTCCTCCTCCGGACGAGCTCCTCGAGGCTTCCTCCAGCCGGATTCCTCCTCCTGGACGAGCTCCTCCGAGGCTTCCTCCAGCCGGTTCCTCCTCCTGGACGAGCTCCTCTTCCGCCAGGCCGGAGTCCTCCTCCGACGAGCGGCCGGATTCCTCCTCCTGGACGAGCTCCTCCGAGGCTTCCTCCAGGCCGGATTCCTCCTCCTGGACGAGCTCCTCCGAGGCTTCCGGCCGGAGCTCCTGGACGAGCTCCCGAGGCCGGATTCCTCCTCCTGACGAGCTCCTCCGAGGCTTCCCCAGCCGGATTCCTCCTCCTGGACGAGCTCCTCGAGGCTTCCGCCAGCCGGATTCCTCCTCCTGGACGAGCTCCTCCGAGGCTTCCTCCAGGCCGGATTCCTCCTCCTCGAGCTCCTCCGAGGCTTCCGCCAGGCCGGAGTCCTCCTCCTGGACGAGCTCCTCCGAGGCTTCCGCCAGGCCGGAGTCCTCCTCCTGGACGAGCTCCTCCGAGGCTTCCTCCAGGCCGGAGTCCTCCTCCTGGACGAGCTCCTCCGAGGCTTCCTCCAGCCGGAGTCCTCCTCCTGGACGAGCTCCTCCGAGGCTTCCCGCCAGCCGGATTCCTCCTCCTGACGAGCTCCTCGAGGCTTCCTCCCGAGCTCCTCCGAGGCTTCCTCCAGGCCGGAGTCCTCCTCCTGGACGAGCTCCTCCGAGGCTTCCTCCGAACCGGAGTCCTCCTCCTCGAGCTCCTCCGAGGCTTCCTCCAGGCCGGAGTCCTCCTCCTGGACGAGCTCCTCCGAGGCTTCCTCCAGGCCGGATTCCTCCTCCTGGACGAGCTCCTCCGAGGCTTCCGCCAGGCCGGAGTCCTCCTCCTGGACGAGCTCCTCCGAGGCTTCCTCCTGGGCGAGCTCCTCCGAGGCTTCCTCCAGGCCGGAGTCCTCCTCCTGGACGAGCTCCTCCGAGGCTTCCTCCAGGCCGGAGTCCTCCTCCTGGACGAGCTCCTCCGAGGCTTCCTCCAGGCCGGAGTCCTCCTCCTGGACGAGCTCCTCCAGGCTTCCCCAGGCCTCCTCCTCCTGGACGAGCTCCTCCGAGGCTTCCTCCAGGCCGGTTCCTCCTCCTGGACGAGCTCCTCCGAGGCTTCCTCCCGAGCTCCTCCGAGGCTTCCTCCAGCCGGACA
>NW_020872820.1:344021-349021 GCF_003789085.1 Penaeus vannamei | reverse complement strand
GGGCAATAGCTTTTACGGCAAACTGCGGTAACGAGGCCCTAGTTGACGATTAGTGATAATGAGCGTCAAAAGCAGAATGTTTAACAACCTCTAACAACCGACAATTAGGTATTTTTCTTATGCAATATTTCAACTAATTGCGATACATTAACGACACATTTATCTAAAGATCTGAAAACTGCGGGGATATGCAACATGAAAGTAAGATTTTAAGGTTTAATATCAAGAGGAGGGAGATGTTTTCGCGAAAATATTTTGCGCTATTTTACCCAACCTACTTTCCTTGCTTATTGCAAAAGCTAATTTGGCTTTTGTTAATAACGCATTTTCTTATAAGACAATGGCCAAAGCAAGATGCGGAATTTACAAATAAGGTCTATTATTGTATGGTATCACACGACAAGGGCAATGTTGATTTGTAAAAAAAAAAATGATAGATAAAATACAACGCGCTTTATAATTTTCTTCATACAGACATAAAACACAGTGTGTGTGTAGGTGGCTGAACATGTCTGTGTGCACATGAGTTTGTACTTTTTGTCTCTTGTGAGTGATGACTTTTGTATTTTTTTTCTTGATTTATCTCTTTATTTATTTTTTATTAATAACATATGCAAAATTCAATAATACTTAACTTCAATTAGACTCTTGTCATTAGTTACAATCTGCTTTCGCATTTGACAGATTTTAAAGTCTAGATTTATATCACTATGTATGACACTAAGCTCTTCTAAATGTCTTTTTTGTAGTCTAAAAGTAAATTATTTTACTCTGTTTTGCTGTAGGTCTTTGAGCCGACATCCGCATGGCCCAACGACAGAACAGGACCAGGGACTGCGATTATCTTGCAAGCCGACTTATACAACACAAATACTCTGCAATACAAAGTCCTGTCTTGTGCACTCTCATTAATGCAATCTAACCGAGATTAAACGGCGACAGACCATGTATTCCCACCTTGTCGCGCCCCAAAATTCGACTGCTTGGGGGAC
The DNA here is from genome assembly GCF_003789085.1 of Penaeus vannamei. NCBI lineage: Eukaryota > Metazoa > Arthropoda > Malacostraca > Decapoda > Penaeidae > Penaeus > Penaeus vannamei. Next base: position 348,029 of record NW_020872820.1, on the reverse strand, counting down.
CACACTATCAGCCGTCCCAAAGGCGCCTTGTACAGGGAAGCGGGCGCCCCCAACACACCTCGCCACCACCCAGCGCTATGCAAATCCCGCCCCCCTTTATCTGGACAAGTGCCCAGCGATCTCTCCGAGGCGTGATGGACGAGCGAGGGGCAGCCGGTCCCGCGTAGCACCGCCGGCTCCAATACATGTTAACACAGAGCCCCACTTCCCCGTTACTAATTGGGCCGTCGGCGGAGGGGCCCAAGTGCAGTCGACACCAGGACGCGGAGAGACATGGGCGGGGCGTCGAGATCTTACGCACGCCGATGTTCACACCTTCTGCAGATAACGAGGGCTGTGTGGCTCGCCGGTACCTTGTAGCTCAGGTAATTAGTGTCCATCCGAGGCTTTAATAATGGCTCTGATGGGGTTTAAAACATTTATCTTTATCTCTTATGGGAGGATTTTTTATAAGGATATTTCTCCCTTTGTTTTATGGAGGTGTTGGTGTTGTGTACGGTGATATTCAGCCTGTTTTTCTTTTTTTTCTTTTTTTCTTTTTTGGACCATGCTTCATGCTGGAATATTCCATTTCAGTGATGCTTTATCACCCTTTTCAAAAGGATTGTCCAGTGAGACCCACGCTTATTTTTATGCAGCCATGGGTTTTCACACTCAGAAGTAGACAACCTGGAGCCAGTAAATCATGAACAGAAGATGAGTCATGCAAATTATGCAGTATTTCTCCACCTCGCCAGCCGAGACGATTTTCTTAGAAGACCTCTTTCGTGCCTCCCTCTATCCTCACCCTTCCCTATCCCCCCACCCCTTCCTCCCTCCTTGCCCTTCCCTCCCCCTAACCCCCTCCCTCACCCCATCAATCCCTCCCTCCCTCCCTTCACCCCACCCGTCCCTACCCCACCCGTCCCACCCCCACCCCCCCTACCCCACCCCTCTCTCCCTTACTCTGCATGGCATACGATAAGAGGTAATAAGCGGAGGTGAAGAACGGACTGCAAACCTCGCGCATGACTCTTGTGATCTCCCCGCAAGAGCAGTCATTACCGCCCCGTGACGGAGGATCGTAAACTCATAACAGGACTGGGGTTAGGTCTGAGTCATGCAGATTTCAAACGGGTGTTTTATGTTTTTTTTTTCTTCTTCTTGTGGAATGATTGTGAGAATATGAGAAGGTGGGCAAGGGGAGGGGGTTGCCAGGTATCATGCAATATTCTTATCGTTGGTAGAATAGAAGAGCTTCTCTTATATTTCTCTTTCATAATGAGGAGCGGAAAGTCAACACACAGCAACGTCGATTGCAAAACTGCCCATCTCTCGTCCCTAATGAGCCGAAGTTGAATTTCTTAGTCGTAACAGTATCAACAATAGAACATGCGAGATACATATTACAACTCAACTCTGCTGTTTCCTCGTAAAGACTGAAACAGTGCATATCTACCCTTAAAGCAAATGCCCCAAAGTGGAGAGCTCCTACCCCCCCCCCCCGCTTCTTTAGCCTCCCCAATCCACTTCCTTCTCTTCTCCCCCCCACCCCCTTCCCTCCATCTTCTTCGTAAGACAATATTCATAGCTTCTCTTGTGTGCATCGAAACATCATGCCTTATTTTATCTTATTCTATTGATAAAAAAAAAAATATTTTAGCAATGTCTACTGGGTACCTTCCTCCCCATCCATCCCTCATTCTTCCCATTTTTTTTTTTTTCCTTCTCCCCTTTCCTACTTTCATCTTCTCCGTCTTCCTCCCTTTCCTGCACCTCTTAATCTGCCTCTCTCTCTCTCTCTCTCTCTCCTCTCTCTTCTCTCTCTCTCTCTCTCTCTCTCTCTCTCTCTCTCTCTCTCTCTCTCTCTCTCTCTCTTCCGTCATCCATCTCCCCATCTTCATCTTTTCTCCATCTCCCCAGTTTCTCTCCTTCTTCCTCCCCCCCCCATTCTCCTCCACACCCCTCACCTCCCCTCTCTTTCCTCTTCTTCTCTTCGTCGTCTCTCCCTCTTCCCCCAACCTCTCTCCACTTCTACCATCCTCTCCCCTCCTCCTCCACACCCCTCACCTCCCTTCTCTTCCCCCTTCTTCCTCCATCTTCATCCTCACTCCCTCCTCCTCTCCCCCTTCCCCTTTCCCCATCTTTGATTTCTCCCCACTTCCTTCTTCCCCTCTCCCCTTCTTCTCCACACCCATCACCCCATCCCTCTCTTCCCCTTCCTCCCCCATTTTCCTTCTCCCTTCTTCGCCTCGTCTTCCTCCTCCCCAGCCTCCCCCACTTCCTTCTTCCCCTCCTCCCTCCCCCTCCACACCCCTCACCCCCTCCCTCTCTTCCCCTTCCTCCCCCATTTTCCTCCTCCACCTTCATCCTCACTCCCTCTTCCCCCAACTTTTCCCAACTTCCTTCTTCCCCTCCTCCCTCTCCTCCTCCCACACCCCTCACCCCCTCCCTCTCTTCCCCTTCCTCCCCAATTTCTTCTCTCCTTCTTCGTCTCGTCTTCCTCCTCCCCCACCTCTCCCCACTTCCTTCTTCCCCTCCTCCCTCTCCTCCTCCACACCCCTCCCCCCACCCTCTCCCCCCCTTCCTCCTCCATCTTCCCGTCGCTAATTGGCTCAACAAACCAATCGGCAAGCAAAGTCACCAGCCTAACTCACACACGCCTTTCACCCTCGCTTTATTAGAGTTACGCGAACATAAATACGAAGCGGAGGAAGGAGCAGAGACTGAGGGGGGTGGTGGGTGGGGGTGGGGTGGGGATGGGGGGAGGTGAAGAAAGTAAGAAAAGGGGGCGAGGAGGAGGAGGAGGGAGAGGAAGTGGGAGGGAGAGGGGGAGGAGGGGAATGGGAGGAGGAGGAGGAGGGAGGAGGAGAAGGAGGATGAGGAGGATGGGGAGAGAAGGAGGAGAGAGGAGGAGGAGGAGGATGGGAAGGAAAGAAGGATCTTGAGCTTTGTTTAGTTGATGTGTAATAAGGAAGAGGAGGAGAAGGATTGAAGATTGGAAGAAGAGGAGAAGATGGAGGAGAGGAAGGTGAGGAGGAAGAGGAGGAGGAGGTGGAGGAGGAGAGGGAGAAGGAGGAGGAGGAGGGAGGATGTGGGAGGAGAGAGGAGGATGGCGAGGAGGATGGGGAGGAGGAGTAGGCGAGGAAGAGAGGAGAGAGGAGGAGAAGAAGAAGGAAGGGAAGAAGAGGAGGAGGGGGGGATGGGGGAGGAGGAGGGGGCGAGGATGGGAGGAGGGAGGAGGAGAAGAGATGGGGAGGAGGAAAAAGGAAGGGGGAGGAGGAGGATGGGGAGGAGAAGGAAGAGGAGAAGGAGGAAAAGGAGAGCAGCAGCAGCAGTAGGAGAAGAAGAAGGCGGTGGAGGAGAAAGAGGAAAAGGAAGAGGAAGAGAAAGAGGAGGAGGAGGATATAAGACGAAGAAGAAAACACAAGCAAAAGGAAGAGAAGAAAGAAGAAGAAAACTAAGAAAAGGAGGAGGAGGAGGAGGAAGCGAATCCCTGCCTTCTCTCTTCGTGAGAGGAAGAGGATGGCATATTGCAGAAGCAGAAGAAGAGTAAGCAGCGACGAAAGACGGAGTAGCAGAAGCGGATAGGACAGAATTGCAGAAGGAGTAGCAGAAGGAAGAGTAAGCATCCTGGAGAGAGGAAGAGGACGACGAACTGCAGACGGAGTAGCAGAAGAAGGAAGAGTAAGGACCCTGGCTTGGTTTCCTCCTCCGACGCGCCCTACGGAAGAGCCAGGATCGGGTCCTTGGCGTGTGTGAGTGTACGTGTGCTCGCCCGGCTAACAGGTTTTGCCCGCGAGATCCCGGTCCTCGATAACCTTAGCTCTGTTATGACGCACAAAGGATCACCGAAGGTTACCAGGCTGTTGAGCTTTTTTTTTTTATTTTTTTTTTATTTTATTTTTATTTATTTATTTATTTTTTTTTTTTTACTATTCTTGGTTCGTTTGTTTTCGAGTTGGGTCTTTTGTTCGTTTGTTTGTATCTTTTTAAAATTAGTATTTTGTTATTTCCTGAATTTTGTTT
>NW_020872820.1:331521-334021 GCF_003789085.1 Penaeus vannamei | reverse complement strand
ATTATCATTATTATTATTATTATTATATTATTATTATTATTATATTATTATTATTATTATTATTATTATTATTATTATATTATTATTATTATTTATTATTATTATTATTATATTCATTATTACATTATTATCATTATTATTATTATTATCATTATTATTATTATATCATTATTATTATTTATTATTACCATTACTATCATTCCTATTGTTATTGTTATCATTAGTAGTAGTATTGATGTTATTATCTTTATCATTGTTATTAATATCATGTATTGTTGTTGTTGTTATTATCATTATTGTAACCATCATCATCCTCATCATTATCATTATTTTGATTTTTTGATATCATTATCATTATCATAATCATCATTATTATTTTTACTATCGTCATCTTTACTATTGCCATCATTATTATTATCATTATCATCATCAACACAATTATCATTATCATTATTGATACCATGCTGATTATAATCATAATTATTATTGTTGTTATCATTGTTATCATCCTCATTATTATTTGTAATGTCATTATCACTATCACCATTGTTATCATTATCATTATTATTATCATCATCATTATCCTCCTCCTTCTCCTCTTCCTTATTATCATTATTGTTGTTCTTTTTCTCTGTTTTCCTTCTTTTTATTTTTCACTATCACTGTCGTTATATCACTCCCATTGTTTTTATTATTATCACTACTGATATCACCAATTATCATTATCGTATTCGCACTGTCACATTTTTTTCAACCACTGTCATTTTGATCGAACAATAACCATGATCATAATTATCTCAGCCACAGTCGTCAGTTTTTTTGTTTTTGTTCAATGGCTTCATTACTATTATTTTTATTAATCACATCATCATTGTTCTGACACTTTTGTTTTCGTTACCATTTACTTCTTGAGTAAGGTTGTTACTGCATCTGTTTTTTGTTTTTTGTATTTGTTTTTGTCATTCGTAAGAAGCGATGCCCACGAGAGGCAACGGAGTACCGGCTCGCCCTACGCATCCCGCCCGACCGCTGCCCCGTAACACGGCGCCGCAGCCACCGCCTCGACAGCCCGAGATACGGCACTTCGCGGGAACACAACAGCTCCTTACAAGAGCTCTCCACACCCCGCATCGCCTCGGAGGTTAAGATGGACCCACCAGACGACGATAAGAGATAGCGGCGCGTGTGACGTCACTCGGGGACGACCCAGAGTCTCGCCTGCGTCCCGTCAGGAGCGATGATGCGCGTCGCGGGAGATAAGGGGCGCCCCTGGGTGAGAGACGGCAGGGACCGCGGGCGCTGAGAGGGACCACCCATCACACGCCCGCGGGAGACTTATCTCGACGCGCCTCGAGACAAATCTCTTTTCCTCGCGCGCTGATTCTGGCGTCGAAGGAGACGGAGGTGTGTGTGGGGGGTGGGGGGGGGGGGGGGGGGATGTGGTTAATGCTAATGGCGCTGTACCCAAGTTTCCGTCTGCTGTGGTTCGTATGAAGTGGCAGAGTCGATGGCTGATCTACAAAAGAAAGAGTTTTCCTTTCAGATCATTTTCGCCTTTGCTTCCTCAAAAGGACGGGCTTCGACAGATAGCCGATCATCAAACGAATCGGCCGTATCGAGAGACCAATCTCAGCCCCGCCATCTGGGCCGTCGTCCCCGCCACCAAAGGTCCTCCTGGCGTGCGCGCGACGGCCGCTCCAAAGATCCTCCTTCCGAGTATACACACAAACACAATGTGAACTTTGTCGTCGCCACAAAAGAACACGGGAGGTAAGTCAAGCCACCTCTTCCAGAACCAATTTTCGGCATATCCACATTCCGGGGGGATACAATACACTCCTGACGAGCGGAACACGGTGTGGTTGATCCCTCAGAGAACAGCTGTTTCCTATGTGGTGCGGGAGGGGAGGGGGGAAGGGGAGCGATGAAGGGGCGGTGCGGGGATTTGGGGCAACGTGGCTGACCCTTGTTCCTGTAGGTCTAAGGACGTGCTACCTCTGCTACCTCCAACATCTGTTTCCCTAATGCCACTTATCCCTTCCAATTTTTTTCGCGGTAAATGGTAAATCAATATTGATATTTACCTCGTACAAAGGGAAGGTCTCATTACCAAAGCCAAACATAAACATTTGACCCAAGATCAAAAACCCTACCAAAGCATCTTTTGGCGAACATACAACGCAAGCTAATATTTCTTATACATATAAAACCAAGAAGCATGGCACAGGAAATAGCAACTTTCAACCCTCATACAAAGTTAATCTCGCTACCGGATGGTGTAACAACAGGATCAAATAACCAGCGATTGGCTGAACAAAAGAAATTGAAAGGCAGCTCTCAGGCGACCCCCACAGGCTTCCTACTCCCATCACATTGTAGAATGTAATATATATATATATATATATATATATATATATATATATATATATATATATATATATATATATATAGTATATATATATATAATATATATTATATATATATATATATATATATATAT
>NW_020872820.1:316521-319021 GCF_003789085.1 Penaeus vannamei | reverse complement strand
TTTTGCTTCAATTGTTTTAATTTTCTTTTCTCACAGGTTATTCATGTTTTTTTCTTTTTATTTTCATTTACTTATTTTTTTTGTCGACCTGAACTTCTTTGCAATTATATTCGAGCAGATTTTTTACGACTTTCTTTTTAAGAATGACAAGAGAAAATATAGGAAAAACTATTGATGATGTCTGATTCCTTATCTAAAATATACATATAATCTATAGTTATGATATTTCATTGTTATACAAAATTTCGATCCCACCCGCTTATTTCAACATTGTCTCCTTCTGAAATGATAAAATTCCATCAGACAAAATGAAAATGAAATGCCTGAACACCTGACGGTGGCTATTCATGACTGTTGAACTCCCGCTGGACAGCAAGCAACTCAAACAGCGAAAGGAATTTGCACAGTTGGAAATGTTTTATTTCCGGCATAGTAAATACTTGCACACGACGCCATTCATGAATATATGATACACACAGACACACACGTGTGCGTACGTATATATATTATAGTATATATAGTATATATATATTATATATTATAATATATATATATAATATACTATATATATATATATATATATATAATGTATAGTATATATATATATATATTATATATATATATATATATATATTATTTATATATATATATAATGTATGTATGGTATGTATGAAATGGATGTATGTATGTATGTCATATATATACATCGTGCGAATATATAATTATTATATTCACTTAAGAAACGCTCAAAAACACCACTCCCAGGGGATTCTGCCGCCCCCGCCCCCTCCCGCCGCCCGCCGTGCATGCTCGGCGCCATCCCCCCGTCGCATGATGCACACGTCATCCGCAGATCCGACGACCCGAGGGCGAGACGCAGCCAAGAGCGCAGCAAGAGATTTTTTTCCCTCGCTTTCCTCCAGCAATCGCCGCTTATACCTGGCGAGAAGTTATTTTTAAGAGCACCGAAAAGCCCCGAATTAACTAGCGTGCAGACGTCCCGACCGAGATCGAGCGGGATGATACGGCGTCGGGATGGAATTCCTCTCAATTATCTCTCTAATAAACAAAGCGATAATCGTAATTGACTAAGTGGACGCGGGGGTGCTGGCTCTCCGTCGGCGAGCGGCCCGGCGGGACTGGTTCCTGCGGTGACCTCCGCTGCTTGGTGACTTCGGTACCTCCTGGACTCCTATGCTTTCTATAGGATTCCATGTCTGATGGCTTCGGATGCTTGAGGACTCGGTGCCTGTGAAATCCTATGTTTTCTATAGGAATTCCTCTGATGACCGGTACCTCGTAAACTTCTATGCTTTCTATAGGATTCCATGTCTGATGACTTCGGTACCTCCCTGGACTTCTATGCTTTCTATAGGATTCCGTGACCGGTACTCCCTGGGCTCTTATGTTTTCTATAGGGATTCCATGCTTGATGACCTCGGTTGCTTGGTGACCCTTGCTGCTTGGTGATCTGCCCGATATTCGATACCTAGCTGGCTACCAGGTGTCCTTGGTACCACGTGAGCTTGGTACTTAGTGACCTGCATGGCGACCGAGGTATCTGGTTACATGCCTGGTGACTTGGGTACCTCATTATCTGCCATATGCATTCGGGGACCTGTCGAGTGACCTCAGCTGCTCGTGACCTGCCAGACATCTCTCGCTCTGTGGCCTCTACCTGGTGCCCACGTGGCGTTTGTGGCCTTCTTACCCGCGGTTCTATATCACTCGCTATGGACGAGGATTATGGGGATGTGTGTGTGTGTGTGTGTACGTTCGTGTTTTTGTGCGTGCGTGCTAAGAGACGTAAGGGGAGACATGAAATGAGGGTTGAATAAAAACCTTCTTAGTATATAACGTTTGAAAATTATTTTCCTGTTTACTATTACTGAATGGTTATGTTTCCTGTGTAGTGTGGATGTGCTTGTATTTGTGTTTACGTATGATTGTGGGCACTTCAAGTTACGCAGACACCGTACCTTTTATTCGGTATAAGCTTTGATAGCATTCGAAATCTGCATTCCTGGATATTTTCATCTCAAGCCTCATGTTCCACAACGGTTTTACCATACATGAATTATATTTCAAAGGCACAATAAAAACTAAATCAACCCTCCCCCAAAGAAAAAAGAAAAACAACAACAAAAACAAGAAATTCTCCCCCTAGTACCACAGAAAAATCCCACATAGTGTACCACATGCCATACCATCGTATAAAAACACACACTGCGCCTAATAACAGAGCAGGGAACCCAGCCAGACGGTTGAGATCTGGTCCGAGATCCAGCGACTGTTCTTCGGGCTTTGTATCCGCCATTTAACCTCGATCCCGGCACCAATAGGCATAACATCTGAGGTACTTTATGCGCACACGATTCTCTTATCGCCGAATGTTAATTGCGCGTGTGTAAAAAAAAAAAGAAGAAAGAAAGAAAGAAGAAAAAAAACTGATATTGGCAGTGTGTCTCACTCGCTGAGGATGTTTCGGGTACATGAAAGA
>NW_020872820.1:296521-299021 GCF_003789085.1 Penaeus vannamei | reverse complement strand
AATATATAAAATCATAATGGCAATGATAACGATACCATATAGAAAGATAATGGCAATTGCAATAATACATAAAATTATAATGGTAATGATAACAATAACATAGAATGATAATGGCAATAACAATAATATGTAAAATAATAATGGTAAGGATAACAATGATATATAAAAATGATAATGACAATGATATTAATAATAATCATAATGATATTAACAAAAACTAATAGTATTATACAGCAGAAGTAGGCCTACATGTACAGTACATACAAATCAATGACATTTGTGTAGTACACAGAGAAACAAAAAGTCGAATTAGAAATAGAAAATAATCAGTAAGAATAAAAAAATAGAATCAATGAAATGTCACTGTCAGTAGTCAAGATTTAATAAAGATTAAAGATTTAGTTTTAATTCCATTTGTTACAATGGATATTCTTTGCTGTGACATACTGTCCGTTTTATTTTGCCCAAATCTCCCCCTGTGCGCAAGGAGTGACCGGGGTTACTACTCACTGGCCGGGCGTGGGATTGAACGCAGGTCCGCAAGATTGCTAGACCAGCACCTTACCGCTGCGCCAGCACAGCACACTGTGTAGAGATGATCATGCTGATATTCTTAGGCAAGAGACTGACACGTGACCGAGACTGAAACCTCAGGGGATTCAGTGATAGGCTGCTCAATTGAGTTCTGAAATATTGGTCTGAGTTTGGAAAGCGAAGCGATATCGGATGTCACTTGGAGAGTCTGGGTGATCCTTTGAGAACATGACGCAGATAAGCTTTGAAGACGCGAGTGTGTGTGTGTGCGTGTACGTGTGTGTGTGTGTGTCCGTGTACGTGTGTGTGTGTGTGTGTGTGCGTGTGTGTGTGTGTGCGTGTGTGTGTATGTGTGCGCGTGTGCGTGCGTGCGTGCGTGTGTGTGCGTGTGCGTGTGCGTGTGCGTGTGCGTGTGCGTGTGTGTGTGTGTGTGTGTGTGGAGTTTTAAGTGTGGCGCCAACATTCATCCTGATGGTATGCGAGGCCGAGAGGAAGGTGGAAATGCACGAGAGAGATGTATAATGAACTTTTGTGATTCTGTCTCGGGAGTAAGGATTATTAGCTACGAGTTGCCATGAGTCAGTCATTTTCTTTTATTCTGACTGTCACTCTCTCTCTCGTTCTGCCTGACTGTCTGTCTGTGTCTCTGTCTCTCTCTCTCTCTCTCTCTCTCTCTCTCTCTCACTCGCTCACACACACACACACACACAAAACTCTTTCACTCTCCCCTCTCTCTCCTCCACCCCTCCCTTCTCTCCCACTGACCCTCCCCTTTCTCTCTCTCTTTCTCTTCCTTTGTCTCCCTCCCTCAGTATGCCGCAATTTCCTCATCTGTTTCACGCTTCGAACATTAAACCATTTCTGTCCACCCTTCTTTCCGTCCCCCGCCCGTCTCCCCTCCACTGCCCCTCCCACTAGACCCCTCCCCACCCATGCCACGACAAGCTGTTTATGGACAGAGAGAAAAGGGACGTGGGAGTGGGGGTGGGGGGTGGGGGTTAGAGGGGGGGGGGTAAGAGTCAGGGTTAGTAATGGGGGAAAAGACCGAAGGGGAGGGGGAGGGAGGGGTGATATGGAGGGGGGAAGGGGAGGAGGGGAAGGGAAGGGAGGAGGAGGGTTTGGAAGGAGAGTGAGGAGAGTAAATGGGGTTGGTAAAGGAGAAAGAGGGGTGGAGTGGGGGAGGGGTAAGGGCGTCCGTTTTCAAGATTTACGATCGACTAATTTTCCCTCTTGACTTTACTCCAGTTCGGGGAATGTCGGCGGTTTTCCCTTCCCTCATCTTCAGGGCGGTTAGACGAGGCGACGAGTGGGCGTGGGAGTTGGGGAGTGAGAAGGGGAAGATGGAAGAACAGTGATGTCTCCATTGAACGAGATTGGCGAGGATCTGCCGGTAGGATTAAGCAGAATTCACCGTGACAAATGTAAACAAAAAAAGGTGTGAATGACACTTCGGGATAGCATCTTTATCAAAATTCTCTATAAAAAAATCTGATGGAGGTGTAATGCCAATACGTCAGTTACATATTCTACGTCGTGGAGTTATTCAATCTCATTCTTTCTTACTCTATATTAGTTATGGATTAAGTTATTAAGGATTTAGAATAACTGTGAAAGACACTTCGGTATTGCATCTTTATCAAAATTAATTCTGATGAAGATGTAAGGCCGAAACGTTAATTACTTACTTTATAGCGTCGAATTATGCAAACTCATTCATTGTTTCTTTAAGTATGGTATACATGAAGTTAGAGAGATCTAAAAAGAGATGTAAATGACTTTTCGGTATTACATCTATATGAAAATTAATTTTGATGACAATGTAATGCCGAAACCTCAAAGACAAATTTAGCATCGCAAAATTCTTATTCCTTCTTTCTTTGTATTACGCTAAGTTAAAAGGATTGGTTCTAAGAAATGATTCTGATTAGAATAATGGCGGCTTCGTCATATTGCCCCGGAAGCCTTA
>NW_020872820.1:289021-291521 GCF_003789085.1 Penaeus vannamei | reverse complement strand
TGATGATAATAGTAATAATGATAGTAATGGTAATAATAATGATGATAATGATATTTGAAATAATGATAATGATAACGATAATAAATTTTTATAAACAATGGTAATAACTATAATAATTTTAGAACAATAATGATAATGATAATGATAATGATGATAATGATAACGATTATAGCAATAGTAACAATAACAGCAACAATAATGATAATAATGATACTAATAATAATAATGATAATAATGATAATAATAACAATAATGATAATAATGATAAATAATAATGATAATAATAACAAAAATAATAATAATATATAATAATAATAATAATAATAATAATAATAACAACAACAACAATAATATAATAATATAATAGTAATAATAATAATAATAATAATAAATATAATAATAATAATAATAATATAAAAAATAATAATAATAATAATAAAATAATAATAATAATAATAATAATAATAATAATAATAATAATAATAATAATAATAATAATAATAATAATAATGATAACAATAATAATAATAATAATAATAATAATAATAATAATAACAATAATAATAATAATAATAATAATAATAATAATAATGATGATGATGATGATGATGATGATAATAATGATAATGATAATGATAATGATAATGATAATGATATAATGATAATGATAATGATAATGATAATGATAATGATAATGATAATGATAATGATAATGATAATGATAATGATAAATAATATAATAATAATATAATAATAATAATAATAATAATAATAATAATAATAATAATAATAATAATAATAATAATAATAATGATGATGATGATGATGAATGATGATGAATGATGATATAATGATAATGATAATGAATAATCGATAATGATAATAAATAATAATAATATATAATAATAATAATAATAATAATAATAATAATAATATAATATAATATAATGATAATAATAATAATAATAATGATATATAATAATAATAATAATAATATAACAACAATAATAAATAGTAATAATAGTAATGATATAATAATGATAATGATGATGATGATAAATACCAATAATAATAATCATAATAGTTATATAATAATAATAATGATAATGATAATAATATAATGACAATAATAATAATAATAATAATAATAATAATAATAATAATAATAATAATGATAATAATGATAATAATAATAATAATAATAATAATAATAATAATAATAATAATAATAATAATAATAATAATAATAATAATAATAATAATAATAATAATAATAATAATAATAATAATAATAATAATAATAATAATAAATAATAATAAAATAATAATAATAATATAATAATAATAATAATGATAATGATAATAATAATATTAGTAATAGTAATAATAGTATATATATAATTAATAATAATAATAATAATAATATATAATAATAATAATAATAATAATAATAATAATAATAATATATTAAATATAATAATAATATATAAAGAATAATAATAATAATAACATAATGATAATAATAATAATAAATAATAAAATTAATAATAATAATAATGATATCAATAATAATAATAATAAATAATAAATATCAATAAATAATGATTAATAGTAATAGCAATGATAATAATAATAACAATAACAAACATAGTGATAATGAATAATAATAACAATACTACTAAGCTACTAACTACTACCAGTGACTGCCTACTATCATTAATTATCAATAGATACAAATGAAATCCTGTTTAATAGATAAAATGTCTAATTTTTGATGAAATGATAATGAAAATAGTGATGATAAAGGACAAAAAGATGTAAATAAAAAAATATAATAAGGAAAATAGTAATTAATAGTTTTATATATAATATATATATATATATATATATTATATATATATATATATATACTAAGTATATATATATATTATATATAATAACCCAAATACCAGTAACATGATAACCAAGCATGAGGAAAAAGAAACTCCACCAACGAAAAGACAAAAAGAAAAACTGCTTCCCCCCCTCAACAGAAAAAAAAGACCTAGGAAGTCGAGGTTTAAAACTTAAAAGCATTGTTCTCTTTCATTTGCATCTCCCTGCAGTGCCCTCAGTTCCCACTAGCACCCCCCCCATCATTACCACCCCAACTATCCACACCCGTCTCTCCCCCTTGGCCCCCTTTCCCCCTACCACACTCTCTTCCCCTCAACACCTTACCTCCCTTTCTCCCCCGCCTCAATCCAAGCCCCTACCCCCTCTCCACCCTCCCCTACACCCCCTCTCCCCCCTTACCCCCACCCCCCCATGAGACTCGGCCCGGGGAGAGCCAACAAGGTCTAAGACACGCTGGGGGAAGAAAGCCTTTGCGTTTTGTTTATGCAGAGATATTGAGTTGTGGTCGCACGTGACTCCCCTGTTTTGGGTGGCTCGGGTTCTGCATTGTCAATGAGCTTGTAGAGATTGCGTGCGGGACCTTTCGGCCGCGGTCGCGCAACTC
>NW_020872820.1:271521-284021 GCF_003789085.1 Penaeus vannamei | reverse complement strand
CTCCCCCTCTCTCTTCTCGTCTTTCTTTCTCTGTCTCCTCTGTCTCTCTCTCTCTCTTTCTGTCTGTCTTCTCTTCTCTCTTCTCTCTATCTTTCCTTCCTCTCTTCTCTTCTCTCTTTTCTTCTCTCTCTCTCCTCTCTCTCTCTCTCTCTCTCTCTCTCCTCTCCTCTCTCTCTCTCTCTCTTCTCTCTCCTCTCTCTCTCTTTTCTGTCTCTCTCTATCTCTCTCTTTCTCTGTATCTCTCTGTCGTTCCCTCCCCCCTCCCCTCCTGTCTCTGTCTGTCTCTGTCTCTGTCTCTGTCTCTGTCTTCTGTCCTCTCTCTCTCCTCTCTCTCCTTCTCTGTCTCTCTTTCACTGTGTGTATACGGCATTTTTGCACCCCTTCCCCTGCCCCTACGCTCACCCTCCTCTACCCTTTCCCTCTACCTTCACCACCTTGCCAACCTCCCCCCTATCCTCTCCTTCTCCCCATACTTTCCTATCCTTTTTTATTTCCCTTTTTCCTATCTTCCTTTTTTTATTTAGCATCCGTGTGAGTGTAGCTATTTGAACCCGTTACTTGATCTCGCGGTTCTAATGAGATGGCATTGAACGCTGCGTTGAGCTAATACTCATTGGCCCTGGGCCTAATAAACCAAAATAAGTAGGGATATTTTTAATGTACCAAAAAGAAGAAGAAGAAAAAAAAACGGAAGGGAAAGAAAAACTTAATCCTCAGAATTAAAAGTGTGTGCGTGCATGTATATTTAGTCAACACAAACACCCACGGGGAGGGAGGGGCAGAGAGAAGGGAGGAGGGGCAGACAGAGAGAGAGAGAGAGAGAGAGAGAGAGAGAGAGAGAGAGAGAGAAGAGAGAGAGAGAGAGAGAGAGAGAGAGAGAGAGAGAGAGAGAGAGAGAGAGAAGAGAGAGAGAGAGAGAGAGAGAGAGAGAGCGTGATTGTGTGACCAGGGCAACTGTAAGATTCACTAGATAAAGAAATCATTACTACAGCAAATCTACACACCTACATTTCTGGCATTTCAGAAGAAAACAGATAGGCGATTAAGTCATTAGCTGGAGAAACAGTTGATTTATCTGGAAAATGAAAGTCACGTATTATGTCTAGGTTATAAAAAGTCACATGAGAATTTTAGCAATTACATGCTCACTGCATTGATCTTATAGATAGAATTTATGGCCACGTACACAATGAAAAAAACACATAGAAAGACACACATGCGTACGTTTGCGTGTGTGCGCGAATGTCGACACACACGAGATCAGAAGCGAAAAAAGATTTTTTTTTTTAACAAATCGATTCTCGCTTGGCTGCAGTTTGAGCAAACCTGTGAGTTTTCCGCGTTCAGGTGTAAGATAAAGTTCTTTACGGAGATAAAGCAACATTTAAAAAGATATGCAGTTCATTTATTACTTGGAATGCGAAATGAGGGTTTACTCTTATTATAACTTGAAGAGCAACATTAGTAATGCTTTACATAGTCAAAACATATCACTTATAACCAACCAGCCATCAGATAATATATCAATTATGAATATACACGAAATAAAATGACTCTTATGTCGTTATCAGTGAAAAGAAAGCAGTAACTTGTTCTCAAAACCTTACCGACACACTTTCTTTTGCAGCTGAAAAGGTGATTAAGTTCTTAAAAGCGAGACTAACAGCTGCTGAGATTCCGTTGGCATAAGAAGTTACATCAATCATGGGCGAACATGGGAGAGGGGAGAGAGAGAGGAGGGAGGGAGGAAGGCGGGGGACAGACAGAGAGAAAAGGAAGGAGAAAAATAACGATAGAAATGCATATACGCAGATAAGACCGATACCCATCCCTAAACCACATTATACTATCAAAAGATTATATAGATAAAGTGAAGTTAGCGTTAGAGCTATATATGAGGCAGGCAACATAATCGTTAGGAAATTCTTCGGTATGTGCGATATAGAAACAGAAAATTCAACGTTCAGACCATACAGTTTCAGTGCCTAATAATGTGCTTTAGGAAGCTAGATCCTGGTCTGAAATGAAATTACCCTGAATGGTATATTTAGATCCTTTGTGGAGAGTTCCGAGATACCATTCTGCATTATCGTTGTTTGTCCAGAATCAGGTCAACAATATTGATGCAATTATGCGCAATATGTACAGTTTAATGGAGAAGCTTGTTCATAACGCCATCAACATTATAGAGGCTGAGTGCAACAGTGGAGTTAGAACGCATGCTTGCCTCTGGCTCAGTTGCAACACGAGGCTGCAAGGGCATGCTAATTCTGTTATATCTAGCAACGCCTTTGTTATTTCGCAAGGGATTTTTGCGTTAGAATATTCTTAATGTGGTGTGCGTACCTATTTCTCTTTATGTTTTTTATTGATTTGCTTTTCATCCTTTTTTTCGTAATACCTCTAGTTTCCTTGTGAGTGATCCAAAATGTGCTTTTGAAAACTGCATTTCATACAGTATATAGCTTTTAGCTATATATTGTATATATCATTATCATAGTAATTTTACATGCACATGTATGTACGTACACACACACACACGCGCGCGGGCATATCTGTCTATCTATATGCATGTATACGTATGTTTGTGTGTGTGTGTGTGTGTGTGTATGTGTGTGTTCACATATATACACATTTATTCAAAACTAAAGCAAAAAATCATGCCCCAGCTCAAGCACCTTTCTTCATGCCTCCGCCTTATCCTCCATCGCCCACTTTTGCCCAAGAAAGTTAATCGTTTCGCTCACTGTTTTCATGACTGGACTAAAAATTCGATCAGATAAGCGACGGAATCCCGATTGATCCAGCTTAACGACCTTTTAAACCGCAAGTCACAAAGTTTCGGAAAATTCCTCTCTTACTGTCACTCAAGTCTTTCTTTTATTTTATCTTATTATTTGTCCTTCTTTTTAAAACAAGTCTTTGTGTCTTTGTAACTCCTCTCTCGTCAGTCTTATCTCCTATTTGAAGTATAGATAGAGGAGAGACGGAGGAGGAAAAAGTCCTTTTATGAAATCTCTTGCGTGATAAAGGCATCTTCGGCCTTTCATCTCGGGTGGCAGATGGAGGAGGGGATGGGGGAGGGGAGGGGGAGGGAAAGAAGGGAACGGAAAAGGGATGGAGAGCAAAGGAGGAGGAGGAAAGGGGTTGGGGAGAAGGGAGAAGGAAGGAGAGCAAAGGAGGAGGAGGAAGGGAGGGGGGAAAGAGGAACGGAAAGAGAAGAATGGCGAAGCAGGAGGAGGAAATGGAGAAGAGACAAAAGGACGAAAAGGGAGATGGGAAAGAGGAACGAAAAAAAAGGACGATGAGGGAGACAAGAAAGAAGAAAAGAAAAAAACAAATGATTGGATTAAGGGGAGGGAAAGAAAGGCAAGAGATAATATGGGGAAGAGGGAAATGGGAAATTGAAGGAAGAGGGGAAGAGAATTGAAGGGGATAAAGGGAAAAGGAAATGAGGAGGAAGGACCAGGCAAGGGAATAGTGGGGGGGGGGGGCTGAGGGGTAGGTAGATAGGGGAAGGGAAAACTAAAAGGATGAAATTTGGAAAAAAAAGCGTAGAGGGAATGAAAAGAATTATGAAAGAGGGACATAGGAAGCCATAGTTGGAAAAGGGAGAAGAGATAAACAAAACATAGAGAAAGAAAGGGAGAATTAAAAAATGGAGGAACTAGGGGTAAAAGAGGGTGAAGGGACGAACGAGTAGGGTGAGAGAGGGGGTGAGAGAGGGAGTGAGGGAGGGGTGAGGGAGGGGGTGAGAGAGGGTTGAGAGGGGGTGAGAGAGGGGGTGAGGGAGGGGAGAGCGGGGTAAGGAGGGGATGAGGGAGGGAGTGAGAGAGGGGGTGAGGGAGGGGGTGAAGTTAGGCCGAAAATCTTAACAATTACCCTCTCGGATCTCTCAGCCTTCAACTGAGGCAACAAACGAAGCGCATAAACTCTTCATACGTCACCCTACCCGCTGCTAGAGGGACGAAATGGGGAGAGGAGAGAAGGGACGATAGAAGGAGAAAGGAGGAGAAGAAGGAAAGGGGGAAGAGAAGAGCAGGAGGGAAATGAATGGAGGGGGGAGAGAGAAGGAGAAAGGAGGAGAAGGGACGAGAGAAGAAGAAAGGAAGAGAAGAACGAAAGGGGAGGAGAGAAGGAGAAAGAGGAGAAGGGTCGAAGAAGGGAAGAAGAGAAGAACGAAAGGGGGAAGAGAGAAGCAGGAAGAAAATGAAGGAAGGGGGAAGAGAGAAGGAGAAAGGAATAGAAGAACGAGAGGGGGAAGAGAGGAACAGGAGGGAAATAAAGGAAGGGAAATGATGAGGAGAAGGAAGGGAGGAAAGGGAAGTGAAGAGAGGGGGAAGGGATGAGAAAGAAGAAAAAGGAATGAAAGGGGGAAGAGAGAAGAGAAGGAAGAACGAGAAGAAAACAGGAGACATAACGAAAAGTAAGAGAAGAGGATGTGAGGTATAGGAAAGAACCTGGATGGGGAGGGGAGGGATAGGAGGGGGGAGAGGGAGGAAGACGTCCCATAGTATACGACCTTTCACCTCTGCTGACCTCACGTAACAGCTGCTAGAGCCGTCATACGCAAAGGTTTCGTCTCCGTCACCCTACAAGAATGGCGAAAAAAAGGGGGGGGGGGGTGTTGGCTTCCACCGAGAGATAAGGATAAAGGGAAAGCGTGCTATCGGCTCGAGGGGTGTGCAAAAAAAGGCGTCTGTGTATGTGTATTTGTGATTTTTTTGTGTATGTGTTCGTGTGTGGGGGCGTTTGGACGTGTGTGTGTGTGTGTGTGTGTGTGTGTGTGTGTGTGTGTGTGGTGTGTGTGTGTGTGTGTGTGTGTGTGTGTGTGTGTGTGTGTGTGTGTGTGTGTGTGTGTGTGTGTGTGTGTGAGCGTGTCTGCTTTTGCACATGTACGAGTGTGTTTTGAGTACGTGTGTGTTTACGTCAGAATTTTGTTTACATTTTCTGTTTTTTAACGCGTGTTGGCGGGTTTTACGAGCGGGGACGGCGGTAGGTATTTGGGGGAAGGCTGTTGCGAAGGTTTATTTCAAGCGAGGACGCAACAGCACGCCCGGAGGAGGTGCGGCGAGCGGAACTCAGATGATATTTTATCGATGATGATATTTGCCTTTCGAATCGATGCGTCCGGCTCTCGCAAATCTCGTTCCGTTCGATTGTCCTGATTTCGCACGGGGTTCGCAAAGTTTCGCTCGGGTTCGTCGCGGTCTTCGGTCAGCGGAGTCGTCTCATCCGCGCTACCAAAACCGATACCTTAACTGAATCCGGACGAAGGAATGTGGAACGCCCATAAAAAAAAGAAGGAAGAGCGGCTAAGAGACAATTAATTAGATACGGAAGGGGGCTTGACCTCGCTCCGCCCCTTCCCTCTTGACCTGACAGAACCTTTTTGGAATTAGCAGATGTCAAAAAACGACAAATTTATCTAAGGAGAAAATCCGAATGTGTTTGTTGGTTTAAGAGATGGCTCCCTTTGATAAAACGAGACCCGATCGGAGGCGACATCTTGCACACGCTCAAAATGGATTTTCTAATGACCAAGAAATCTCTTAACAGGTATAGGGATCAAAGGGTTATTAAAGTCAAAAGGTAATTCGTGTTTGTAACTTATACCAATAATCTGAATTGCATTGATTTTTTAATATTTTTTTTAATCAATTTAAAAACATTAATTCTATTTTTCCTCTTTGTTTCCATTGATTATTAAAAGCAATCGCCTGTTTTAATCTTAATATATTTGTATCATTTTGAAAATTAACGCCTCTGTTTAATGACTTTGAAATTGGTTGTGAAATTAAAAATACAGAATATCCGTCAGTATCTTTGCATCTTCTTATGTGACGCTGTCGTATATCGTGTCCAAGACGCCCAATCGAGGCACTGCATGTGGGCGCAAATGGCATACACCCACCAAGAGTAAACGAGTAAAAGTCTTCGACAGCATGTGGCGCAGTAGGCGTGCAGTGAGGTAGCAGTAGATGACATATGGCATGTGTGGGCGTGCGGCGAAGTACCAGTGGGTGGTGCACGACCCGCGATGACTCGGGGGGCGGGTGGGCGTGGAGGTGAGAGGGGAGGAAGAGGTGGCAGGTAAAGAGATGGAAAGCGATAGAGTCCGGCGCCAGGTAAAGCGGCTGCCGAGGGGTTCATCCGCGGGGAGATAAAATTCGGCGCCGCGTGGTGGATAAGGAGGTCAGTGTGTTGGCCGATGGTTCGAGTGGAGGAGACAGGTCGTTCGGTGGTTGAGAAGTCGTTTGCGGAAGTCGTTTGCGGAAGTCGTTTGCTCCGCTGTGTCTGAAAGGGGATTAAAAACTCTTGGCAAAAGAAGATGTAGAGAGAGAGAGAGAATCAAAGAAGATGTAGAGACGCCTGCCTCGTACGGTGTCGGAGAGAGAATCAAGGTGGGCGGCAATTCAGAGAAGACTTGGGGGGTCTTCATGGCGGGGTGTGAAGGGGTGGAGGAGCCGAAATTAGCTCCAGTCATGTGAGGTCATGACCCGTCTCCGGTGACAGGTCAACCCCCCAAGAGGTGTGGCTGTTTAGACAAGTGGTCAGAGGAGGGACTTGGTAGTGTCTTTGTAAACGAGCCTAAAGGGATTTTATGTACTACGAGACAAAGAAAACAAATGACTCCATTTTACAGAACAAATGCAATTGAGATTGTTGTGTATCCTAACAGCCTGGGCCGTGTCATTGCCTTGATGTCTAATTTGTCAGGATTATTTTGACTAGATAACGTAAATTAGGCAATGCTATATTGCATGTTAAGTAAGTTAGATATTCATTAAGTTTATCTGCTTCGGACAGCTCAGATTTAAATACGCAACTCGTTTAGTTTGTGCTTGTGTGATATACTTTTTGGTATGTTGCCTTTGGTTCTGCTGGAGACATTTCCAAATCTTGTTTTCCGTACATGGATTTATTCTCTCTCTCTCTCTCTCTCTCTCTCTCTCTCTCTCTCTTCTCTCTCTCTCTCTCTCTCTCTCTCTCTCTCTCTCTCTCTCTCTCTCTCTCTCTCTCTCTCTCTCTATATATATAATATATAATATATATATATGTATATCTGTTGTCTGTATGTCTTTCACTGCCTGCTTTTCTATATCTCTGCATGTCTCTCCCTCCCTCCTCCCAACCTCTCTCTGTGTCTGTCTTTCTACCTGTTGTCTGTATGTCTACCAGCTTGCCTTTCTGTCTGTCGCCGCCTGTCTGCCTCTCAATATCTGTCCTTATGTCTCTCTCTCCCTGCCTCTCTTCCTCCGCCATTCTCTCTCTTTCTCTCTATCTCCTTCTCCCTCTCCCTATCCCCCCCTCTCTCTCTTCCTCTCCCTCTCCCCTCTCTCTTCTGCATCTCCCTTCTCAGTCCGTCTCTCTCCCTCTTCCTCTCCTTCTCACCCCTCTTCTCCCTCTTCTCTCTCTCTCCCTCTCTCTCCCTCCCTCTCCCTCGTCTCTTCTGCATCTCCTTTCGTTCACTCCGTCTCTTCTCCCTCTTTCCTCCTCCTCTCTCACCCCTCTCCTCTCCTCTCTCCCTCTTCCTCTCTCTCCCTCCCTCTCCCCCTCGTCTCTTCTGCATATCCCTTTCGTTCACTCCGTCTCTCTCCCTCTCCCTCCTCCTCTCACCCCCTCTCTCCCTCTTCTCCCTCTCCTCTCTTTCTCTCTCTCCCTCCCTTCTCCCTCGTCTCTTCTGCATATCCCTTTCGTTAAGTCCGTCACTCTCCCTCTCCCTCCTCGTGCCAAAACATATCACTCCTTCTGCTCGTATTACACGCCCTTTGCTCTTCTCTCTCACCTCCCGAAATCCTCTCTTCCTCCCTGCTTCCTCTCCCCGCTTGCCGACATATTATCCCTCCTTAAACCAAATTCCCCAACGACACTTTCCCTGATAATCCTATTAGTTGTGCCACTCAGGGACACTCCCCTCGCCCCAGGCTCGTCATCCCCTCCCCCGCCCCGGCCTCGCCTTGTGTTACTTGTCTGCTTCTCTCTCTCTCTCTCTCTCTCTCTCTCTCTCTCTCTCTCTCTCTCTCTCTCTCTCTCTCTCTCTCTTCTCTCTCTCTCTCTCTCTCTCTCTCTCTCCTTCTCTCTCTCTCTCTCTCTCTTCTCTCTCTCTCTCTCTCTCTCTCTTCGTTTTTGTCTTTCGGTGATTTCTATGTTTGTTTCAGTCTCTTTGTGATTCTCTCTATAGAGAGAGGTAAAGATAAAGACGGCTGAGGATAGATACATAAATAGAAATAGAGGGATAAAGATACATAGCAAAAAAAGGGAAATTGAAAGACAGACATATCTATATGCTATACACACACAACACACACACACACACACACACACACACACACACACACACACACACACACACACACACACACACACAACACCACACACACGCACGCACCACACATATATGAGGAGAGAGAGAAGAGAAAGAGAGAAGAGAGAGAGAGAGAGAGAGAGAGAGAGAGAGAGAGAGAGAGAGAGAGAGAGAGAGAGAGAGAGAGAGAGAGAGAGAGAGAGAGAGAGAGAGAGAGAGAAACGGACAAAAAAAAGTAAAGAGAGAAAGAGACAAGAGACGAGTTAAAAGCATGCAAAATACCAGCATGATTAATGTTATCCGATTTGCATAAACAGAAGGAACTGCTTTTTTTTTCTTTTCCTCTTTTCCTTCTTATTGACGTCGCTAAGAAGCTCCACATTTCCTTTTACAAAACCAGCGGACTTGATAATTCAATCTTAAAAAGACATTGCATGGTTAGCTACAGTGAAGGTTCACATAATGTATGATTCATCTTTGTTATTCTTAAACGTTTTGGTAAGATTTTATTGGTATGTTTTGGATAACTTACATGGATGATATCCTTAAGCACAAGAACTTTTATTGAATCCAGATATTATGAAGAGTTGAATTACGTTACTCATTAGATTTATTATGGAGTGATAAAGACATAATTATTGCTTGAAGAGAAAACGGCAGAAGAGAGAGAGAGAGAGAGAGAGAAGAGAGAGGAGAGAGAGAGAGAGAGAGAGAGAGAGAGAGAGAGAGAGAGAGAGAGAGAGAGAGGAGAGAGAGAGAAGAGTCAGACAGACAGATAGACAGACAGACAGACCAGACAGATAGACACGCACAGACAGACAGACAACGAGACAGGACAGACAGACACAGAAAAGAGATAAAGACAAAACTTTTTTTTTAATTCTGAGCCAAAGTTTATGTCGAAAGAAATGTTTACTATTTAGAGAATAAAAGACCTAGATTTGTTATCATCCGTCATAACGCTTTCTAGAAAGATCTGTGCCAAAAAGTAACTCCTTATTTTTGCAAATGCAACCCACAAACCGCTTCAAAAATTCTTCACTACAAAAAAGAAGAAAAGAAGAAAGAAAGAAAAAAAAACGAAGAGGAAAGGCCAATATTAAACTCTCTTCGGCAGCGCCTACACTTTCGGCCTGCATATTGGACTGGGGAGAGCTGGTTCAGATTGGGAATTGCTCTCTCTCTCTCTCTCTCTCCTCTCTCTCTCTTCTCTCTCTCTCTCTCATCTATCTTTCATCTTCTCGTCTCTCTCTTTTTCTTTCTTCTTCCTCGTGGTCGGTTCCCTGTTTGCGGTCTCTCTCTCTTCTCTCTCTCTCGTCTTTCTATGTCGGTCTTTCGCCCCCCCCTGTCTTCTCTCTCTCTCTCTATCATCTGTCTATCTATCTTCTATACATCTTTCTTTCTACCTATCTATCTGCCAGGATGTCTACCTATCTATCAACCTCTATATCTATCTATACATCTATCTATGCTATCCTATACATGTATGCATGTATTATGTATGTATGTTTATGTATGTATGTATGTTATGTACGTATGTATGTACGTATGCATGTATCTACCTATCTACCTATCGCCCTCTTTTCTCTCTCTTTGTCTCTTCCTCTTTCCCTCCCGCTTTGTTTCAATCTTATGTTCCAACAGTCACCGATGAAATGCAATACCTAACCTCGTTACCAAGTCCGGAATACGTCTATTACTGGAGGAAAGTGAATGATTGGAAGGGATTGGAACCTCCCAATCGATCGGCTAAAATGGATTTGCAGTCATTTTCCGAATTTCGAATCGCTTCTGGTAGGTTCAGAAGGGGTAAAATCACGCTTGAAAAAAGGAAGAGAATGTTTGAGGAAAGAGAGGAGGGAGTGGGAAGACAAAGATGATGAGGAGGACGAAGAAAATGAAGAGGGATGCTAATAACTATGATAATGATAATAAAAAATGAAAAAAGAAGAAGAAGAAGAGGAAGAGGAAGAAGGAGAAGACGAAAAAAGGAGGAGGAGGAGGAAGAGAGGGAGGAGGAGGAGAGTGAGAAATAAGGTAAGAACATTAATAGGAATAAGAGGAAAGGATTGTAATTTAGAAGAAGAGAAAGGAAGAAAAGCTGGGCCCAAGTCGAACAGAGAAAAGAAAAGAAAGGAGAGAAACTTTTGGAAAAAAAAAAAAAAATTATATTGCTAGGAGGAATGTTAAAATCGGTCGTATCTCTCGCTCTATGCACTCGAAGAATGGGTTCGGTGTGTTATGAAATCCGAGACTGGAAACCTGAGAGCAAAGCAGAATATGCCTTTTATGATCCTCGTCTATTTCATTCATGGCATATTTGTGTCAGCTGTATTTTTTTTCTTTTTTTTTCTTGTCTTCTATAGTCAGTTCTTTGTTCTTTGTGGGTCTTTATCCTCGTCTCTCTTTTAGGTTCTTTTGATATTTTCTGAGACTTATTCTTTCTTTTGATTTCTTTCTTTCTCTCTCCTTACTTTCCTCTCTCTCTCTCTCTCTCTCTCTCTCTCTCTCTCTCTCTCTCTCTCTCTCTCTCTCTCTCTCTCTCTCTCTCTCCTCTTCTCTCTCTCTCTCTTCTCCTCTCTCCTCTCTCTCTCTCGCTCCTCTCTCTCCTCTGCCCTTCTCTCTCTCCCCTCCACCTTTTCTCGCTCAACATCGTATCAGACTGCATCAACTCATTCCGACATGCTAAAGGGTAAAAATAACGCACACAACCCATTC
Source organism: Penaeus vannamei (assembly GCF_003789085.1). Lineage (NCBI taxonomy): Eukaryota > Metazoa > Arthropoda > Malacostraca > Decapoda > Penaeidae > Penaeus > Penaeus vannamei. Next base: position 272,995 of record NW_020872820.1, on the reverse strand, counting down.
AGCATGTATCCTCCCCATCACACACTTTCCCACAGACTCACACTACACACTACTTTCCCCTTAAAACCACAGAAGACAACCCGTGCTATCCCACCAGACTCGCAAGGCCCATAATGGAGCTGCTCGGTGGCACTCGAAGGCACTCGTCTAGCACCCAGTGACAGACAAATAGCCGGTCACTGAAGGTCACGGGGCAGATTCTGAGTTACGCTTCTCAGGAGGGTAGGTAACATGAGCGTGGTTTCTCAGAGTGTCACTTTCCCTCACGCTGTTGAGTAAGTGACACAAACAGGCGAGAAAGGGGAGGTAAAGGAGGGAGAGAAGGTGGCGAGGGGAGATAGGAGGGAAGGAGATAGGAAGGGAGTGAAGATATAGGAGAGAGCGAGGAGGAGGGTGAATGGGGGAGAGTTGGAAAGGAGAGAGGGAGAGAGGGGAGAGGGAGAGAGAGAGAGAGAGGAGAGAGAGAGAAGAGAGAGAGAGAGAGAGAGAGAGAGAGAGAGAGAGAGAGAGAGAGAGAGAGAGAGAGAGAGAGAGAGAGAGAGAGAGAGAGAGAGAGAGAGGTATTGGGAAAGGGAGGTGATGTAGGGAGAGGGGGAAGGAAAGGAGAATAAAGGGATGCAGAAGGAGAGGAGAAAGGGAAATTGGAGGTGAAGGAGGGAGCAAAGGGGGAGGCGAAAGAGGGGAGGGGGGAGGAATGGATAAGAAGGGAGAGAAGATGAAAGGAAGGGATACAAAGAAAAGAGGGTGAAGGGAGAAGGAAGATATGATGACAGAGAAAATGAAGGGAATGAGAAAAAATGAAAAGGGAGTGAGAAACAGGGAGGAGAGAAAGAAGATAGGCATTGGAAAAGGAGAGGGAGACAAGGGCAAGGAAAGGAAGAAGATCATGTGATGGAGGAATGAGAAGGCGCAGGAGAATTAACGGAAATAAGAGAGAGAGAGAGAGAGAGAGAGAGAGAGAGAGAGAGAGAGAGAGAGAGAGAGAGAGAGAGAGGAGGAGAGAGAAGAGAGAAGAGAGAGAGAGAGAAGAGAGAGAAGAGAGAGAGAGAAGAGAAATAGATAGAGATAGATAGAGATAGATAGATAGATAGATAGAGAGAGAGAGAGAGAGAGAGAGGAGAGAGAGACGAGATAGAGAGAGAGAGAGAGAGAGAGAGAGAAGAGATAGAGATAGAGAGACGATAGGATAGGATAGATAGATAGGACTAAGATAAATGGAGAGAGAGGAGAGAGAGAAGAGAGAGAAGAGAGAGAGAGATGAGAGAGAGAGAGAAGAGATAAGGAAGGCCAAGAAGAGGGAAAACAGAGATGACGAGGAAAGGAGATGAGAAGAATGGGAGGAAAAGAAAAGGAAAGAGATAAAAAGACCAGGATATAGAAAAAGTGAGTCGTATAAAGGAAGAGAACGAAGAAGGAAGAGAATGCAAAGGATGAAAGGAGGATGGAGAATGTACATAGAAGAATTAGAATCCTA
>NW_020872820.1:259021-261521 GCF_003789085.1 Penaeus vannamei | reverse complement strand
CTATATATAATATTGCATCTAGCTATTAGATAGATAAATTGTTAGACAGATAGACAGATAAAGAAAGGAAGAAGGAAAAACGGTAAAAAAGAGAAGCGGAGAAGACGCAAGACATGCATCTTTTCAGGCGTGACACTCCATCTTTAGTACGGGCATGTGTCCAGATACAATGAGAAAAAAGATGACATATCGATTAATTAACGTCCAAATCTAAACACGAACAAAACCCCTTACGCTTTGATAATATACCTCCAAGAAGAGAGCGAAAAACCCATTAACAATTCTTCACTTTAAATAATCCTTTTGACTTGCGCATTTCTTTCCTGCCCTTCGAGATAAACCCCTTAAACAACCCCGCCAGACGCAACATGTATAGTTCAACTACGTGGAAGAAGAAAAAGCTCTCCCTGTCTACGTGTTATATCTTTTTGCGTAAGACCGTCTCGTAAGGTTCAGTTTTCTTTGCCTCTTAGTTCGTGTCTTTAGAAAATATTAAGAGAAAATAAGAAATAAGAAAAATAGAGAAGGGTACAGGGCAGGTGTAGAAAAATGGGGGAAGAAGAAATTGCAGAGAGAGAGCGAGCTAGCGGACGAAGGAGAAGGGAAAGAGAGAGAGAGAGAGAGAGAGAGAGAGAGAGAGAGAGAAGATACGAGGAGAGGAGATGAGATGATGAGGAGCTGAGGAGGAGAGAGGGAGAGAGAGAGAGAGAGAGAGAAGAGAGAATATGAAAACTATGAATGACAGAAGAAAAACGATACCATCATAAGGATAGATACTCAAGAACAGGAATCGAGTGATAAAATAATTTAGATTACCAGACGAAAGAAAGAATTTATGATTGAAGATGCAGACAAACAAACAAAAAATCATATCACAACTACACAGCGGTTCTGCAACAATCCCAAACGCGAAATCAGAGCAAAGAAAAAGAAAAAAAATCAGAATGCCAACCACACGCCCCACGCGCGAAGGACACGCCGCCAAACGCAACGAGGCGAAGTAAATAAACCCCGAACCGCGAACAACACCTAAGCGTAAACAAGCCTCACTCCCCCTCGCCCGACGCGCCCTGACACTCCGCAGGTGAGCCTCAGGTGCCACGGCTCCTTCGCGTCGGAGGATGCAGGCGGCGGCGGCGGAGGAGGAGGAGGAGGATGCAGGCGGAGGAGAGGAGGAGGAGGAGCAGGCGGCGGCGGCGGAGGAGGAGGAGGAGGAGGAGGATGCAGGCGGAGGAGGAGGAGGAGCAGGCGGCGGAGGAGGGAGGAGGAGGAGGAGGATGCAGGCGGCGGCGGAGGAGGAGGAGGAGGAGGAGGAGGATGCAGGGCGGCGCGGCGGAGGAGGAGGAGGAGGAGGAGTGAGGATGCAGGCGGCGGCGGAGGAGGAGGAGGAGGAGGAGGATGCAGGCGGCGGAGGAGGAGGAGGGAGGAGATGCAGCGGCGGAGGAGGAGGAGGAGGAGGAGGAGCAGGCGGCGAGGAGGAGGAGGAGGAGGAGAGGATGCAGGCGGCGGCGGCAGGAGGAGGAGAGGAGGAGATGCAGGCGGCGGGGAGGAGGAGGAGGTGCAGGCGGCGGCAGGCGGCGGAGGAGGAGGAGGAGGAGGAGGAGGATGCAGGCGGCGGGCGGCCAGGCGGCTGCGGAGGAGGAGGAGGGGGAGGAGGGCAGGCGTGCGGCGGAGGGGTGAGGGGAGGATGCAGGCGGCGGCGGAGGAGGAGGAGGAGGAGGAGGATCAGGGCGGCGGGGGGAGGAGGGGGGGTCGGCGGCGGCGGTGAGGAGAGGAGGAGGATGCCCGTCGGACGCTCGCGGTATCGGCGCTCGCGCTTGGGTGGGGGTGATGGATGCGTGGGATGGATATGTGGTTGTTGTGCTGTGTGTATATATATATATATATATATATTATATATATTATATTAATATATATATATAATTTTATAATATACCAATACATTAAATATATATATATATTATTATATATTATATATATATATATATATTATATATATATAGTATATATATATATTATATTTATACATACATAATATATATGTTATTATATATATATATATATATATATATTATATATATATATATATATATATATATATATATATATATATATATATGTGTGTGTGTGTGTGTGTGTGTGGTGTGTGTGTGTGTGTGTGTGTTGTGTGTGTGTGTGTGTGTGTGTGTGTGTGTGTGTGGTGTCTTTGTGTATGTGTATACCCATGCAAGTATTTACGCATGCATATGGTTAGTTGTATTTACTTTATAAGGCAAGATACACCTTGACACCATCTCCCTCCCGCGCTGACCACGAACCCCCAAGTCGCCCTGTTTTCCATAAGCGACCCTTCGCGAGGTCTCTCTGTCACTGCGTTGACTCTCGTTCACCAGGCAGGTACAGAATAGGTCATTCTTACTCTTTTTTCATTCATTTTCAAGATTGGTGTGGCGATTAGGAATAACAGTAACAACGAGGATGATAAAGATGACAATGATTA
>NW_020872820.1:246521-251521 GCF_003789085.1 Penaeus vannamei | reverse complement strand
AGATTTCCTGATGGTACTAATGAAGCCTGTACTTTCGTCACCGTCATTAACATTATTTAATATGTTAGATTAAAACAAAAGTGATTGATTATCGGAAATGGACCCAAATATTTACCTGCCGTGTTTATTTGCCAGACGACATCTGCCCTTGACACGCGGTGATAAATGTAACATGTAGCTTGTAGGATTTGCGAGGCGCGTCCACGTCCCGAGTTTGTGATTTGTCTCGAGGGCGTGAGGCTCCGGCTTATCTAGGGGGCGTCCGAGCCATATCATTTATTGGATTGGGAAGGCGTCTCCCCGGCTTTTATCTCGAGGAACTTCTTTATGGTGACACGATGAATTGACAATATATACGAAGGGTCCAAGGAAGTCAGATAAGCCATTAATCTCTTTTTTTTCTTCTTGTGACTTTATCTCGGTCTTCAATTCGTCGTCTCCGTTTTCTTTGCTCTTTCAACATGTGAGATCGTTCGAGGGGAAACTTTAACATTTGTGGTGTCTTGACGAACGGAGGGAAAAAGATGACAAAAGAACAGTTATTTTTTTCCTTCAGCTATTTTTATTTTTCGAACATTAAATTTCCTCTTCCTCTCATGGTACCTTCGTTATTCACCTTCTTATCTCTTCAAATGTCTTGGGAGATTTGCCATCACGTTATTGTTGCTGTTGATAGTTTAATGGTTCTTCGAGGTTTAGCGACCCGTTTTTCTTTCCTCGAGCCCGCTGTGCCAGCCTCAGTGTTCGGGGATATTTGTGGAACTGTAGCTGCTTCTGCTTCTCAAGTAAAGCTGGAGGAAGAATAATGTGGGTGGCAATGTTTGCTTTTTTGTTTGTGTACGTGTGTTCCTTGTGAATCCGCACGATCAGATAAGCACACACACACACACACACACACACACACACACACACACACACACACACACACACACACACACACACACACACACACACACACACATATATATATATATATATATATATATATATATATATATATATATATATAGAGAGAGAGGCAGAGAGAGACAGACAGAGAGAGAGAAAGAGTTAGTTAAAAAGAGAGAGAAAGAGAGAATTAGAGAAAAAATAGAATACGAGAGAGAAAAAAAAGAGAATGAGAGAGAGAGGGAAATAAAGAACGAGAGCGCAACAGAAATAATTGTAAAAGGCCCTCGTCACTGCCTTATATTGAGCCCCGACCCGTCCTAAGAGGCACGAGAGGTCCCCCGAGGAGCGAGCGCCGTAAGACCCGTCCTTCACACAGAAGGAGTCCATCAAAAACACCAAAACAACCTGACGTTAAACTCAACCCGAAGCCTTAAAAAAAACTCATTTTTTTCTCAAAACCCTTCAAGAAAAAAAAAAAAAAATAAATTGATAAAATAAAAAGATAATAATGATACATCGATTTGAAACAGATCGAATCGATGAAGACGCCAAAACAACCTGGCGTTAAACTCAACCCACAGCCTTAAAGAACCCTTTAAAAAAAAACAAATAAATGAAATAGTAGTAATAATAATATATAGTAATGATAAGTAATAATAATGAATAATAATAATGTAATAATAATAATAAATAAGATAATAATGATAATAATAATAAATAATAATAATAATAATAATAATAATAATAATAATAAAATACATCGATTAAAAAACAGATCGAATTGATGAAGACTTGGGGCCCCCTCGAGAGCAACACAAGCAAGCTCGCCAATGCTTGCAACTTCATCACTCAAGCCGATAAGCCGTTCAAGATTTGCAACATGACAAGCCTCCTTATGCAAGTGATGGATGGGTCTATCCGCGCATCCTGCTTTGTAGGACGCGTCAAGGGATTTCGAGAAGGATATTGGAAATTCGGCTGATAAATGGACGGCTCCTGGTTTTGTATACTGCTGGGGGTGGCGGTTGTCGGCGGTCGCTGGGGGTGGGGTGGGTGGGGGAGGGGGAGGGGGGGATTCGTGGTTAATGGGGCTTCTTCTTTCGCAGTGTTGTGGATATCAGTATTATTATCACTATGATTGATCTCATAACCAACATTATTATCATTGTTGTCACTATTTATTATCTTTATTATTACTATCATTATTAATGTTATTATTGTTGTTATTGCTTTTATCATCATTACTATCATTACTATTCTCATTATTGTCTTAACTGTTGTTATTATTATCATTAATAATGATAATAACAATGATGCTAATGATAATAATATTATTATCATTATTATCATTATTGTTATTATCATTTTTATTATTATTATTATTATTATTATCATTATTATTATTATCATTATTATTATTATCATTATTATTATTATCATTATGATTATTACTATTATTATTATCATCATCATCATTATTATAATTTTTATTATCATCAGTGCTATTATTATAATAATTGTTAGTATCACCATTATTGCAATTATCTTATCTTTGTTATTTTTACTTTTATTATCATTACCATTTTATAATTTTATATTGTTATTATTATCATTATCATCATTGATATCAGCATTATTCTCAACACCATTATTATTATCATTATTAATAATGTTATTGTTATCAATCTCATTGTCATCGTCATTGTGTTTGTCATTAATACTATTATCATCATTATTATTACTGCTTTCATTATTATCGCCATCGTCATTATTACTATCATTACCATTTTTCCTACCATTATCATAATAATAATCATGGTGATGACGATGATAATGATGATGATTATCATTGTTATTATTATCATTATCATTATTATTACCATTGCTATTATTATCGTCATTTTAGTTATTAGAATTATCATTTTTATTATCAATACTATTGTCAATAATTAGCATTGTCATTATTGTTATTATTATCATTATTATCATCATTATTATCAGTATCATTATCATCATCATTATTGTTATTATGATTACTACTAGTAGTAGTAGCATTAATTTTTGTCGTATTATCATTCTCATCAGCATTATTATTACTATCATTATCATTATTATCATTATTGTTATTATCCTAATTATTGTCATTATCATCAGTATTACTATCATGATTAATATTATCATTATTGTTATCATTATCATCATCATCATTATCATCATTATTGTTACTACTACTAGTTGTATCCTCGTCATTATTATATCATCACAGCACCATGTATCATTTGGGTACATAAATGTTACATTCTATTTTTCTTCCTTTTCGATCTTTTGAAAATAAATAAACGTATAACAAATTATATTCATGGTCTCTGGCTGATATCACCCTCCCATTGAATAAATATGTCAAGCCATAAATACGTCATAAATAAACTTTTTAAAAATGCACTCATCTTAAAACATCTTCGCCGCCAAAGGTATGTGAACGTATCTGAAGTTGTGAAGACATGTAAACAGTTCAGGAATATGTGCGTCGTTCACATACGCTAGCTGGGGAAATGGCCCCATACCCTTTATACTGAATGATAATTTATCTATTCGCAATCTTGACACTTCCCTGGATATTGGTATATAACAGAAATCTGCGGAATAACGAATAACGAATCCATATCAACGAATAACGTCACGAATTCGTTACTTCCGTTACTTTTCCAACCGCCTATTTCCCCTCGCAGCACTTTCGTCCGCAGTTTTCGTCCCTCCTCCCTTCGTCATGCAAGGATGACACGTCGAGATGAATTGCGATAAAAAGTGACAGTAAATCTTTCCCACGCCTCTTTACCTCTCTTCCCTCCTTCCCTCCCTCCCTACCGCCTCCCTCTCTCCTTCCCCATTCGTACTCCTCTCTCTCTCTCTCTCTCTCTCTCTCTCTCTCTCTCTCTCTCTCTCTCTCTCTCTCTCTCTCCTCTCTCTCTCTCTCTCTCTCTCTCTCTATCTCTCTTGCCGTACTTTTCTTCCACTTCCTTTTCTTCATCTTTCCTTTACATCTTGCACCTCCACCTCTGTTTCTACATTTCACTTTCCCCCTTTCCTCCCTCATCTCTCTCTCTCTCTCTCTCTCTCTCGTCTTTTCTTCCCCTTTCATTTCTTCCTCTCTCCTTTACTTCTTGCACCTTCACCTCTGTCTCTACATCTCTCTCTCTCTCTCTCTCTCTCTCTCTCTCTCTCTCTCTCTCTCCCCACCCAACCCTACCGTCTTCCCTGATGCCATTAAAACTACACCAACCTTAATTTCCTTGAGAGAGATGGGAAAATGACACTTACATCGTACATGTTTACGGTGTATTTTCCCATGTTCTCTCTTGCGCGGTAGTCTGAGATGTTTTTAATTCCGCTTCGCGATTTTAATTATGATTAGGGCTATAATATGTCCCAAGTTTGTACGGAACTTTTTTCTGATATTGGGAGAGAATCGCAAAAATAATTGTTTTATTAACTATACAATTATCCATGATCCTTAAAGAAATACGCAAAAAAAAAAAAAAAAAAAAATCTCTACAATCTGACCTTGAAATATTGAGCGACGATATGACGTCACAAACACTTGTTTGAGTAGTTCAACAAACTTGCCAATGAGGGGAAAAAGCACGTGATGAGTGAGGTCTGAAGCCGGTGAAGCAAGCCTCACATAGGGGTTATTTACAGCTCAGGGGAAAGGAAGGGGAAGGAGAAGAGGAAAGAAAGACGGGAACATGAAGAAGCGGGAAAAGATTGGGAGGAGGGAGGGGGAGGTCGTCCCACGTTGCTCACATATCAGGCGCAGTTTTAATAGTGATACATAAAAATCCTGTCGGATCTAAGGGGGCTTAGATTGGCATTTTGATCTTTATCTAAGATATGTAACTGAGGGCAAAGCGGAGTGGCGGAACCTTTTCCCTTTTATTCTAATTTCTTTAATTCACACTTCTATATTTTTCACGCACTGATCACCCTAATTTCCCCCCATATTCAAGCTCTGTGAATAGGTTTAATAATATTTTTCTCTCCAAAGTAACCTGTATAAATGCAAGAGGAAATCGCACATAAAAGAAACAAATGCGCGGCGAGGAATGGGA
>NW_020872820.1:234021-239021 GCF_003789085.1 Penaeus vannamei | reverse complement strand
TTGTCATTATCGTTATCACCATTAACTTCCTCGTTAGTATGATTGTTATTATCATCATTATTATGATTGTTATTATTGTTATTATCATCATTGTTATTAATTATGATATCATCATGTTATTATCACTGCAATTACTATTATTATTATTATTATTATTATTATTATTATTATTATCATTGGTATTAGTAGTAGTTGTAGCATGAATATAACATTATTATTAATTCTGAATATTACCATCTTCATTACTATCATTATACTCACTATCAATATCCCACCTTTACCGTCTATGCATCACCCGTCCCAAACATTCACACTTACTGTATTTCAAGCTACATTCCCTCACCGAACTCCACTCCCGTACAGTTCTCGGTAACCTCGAGACAGAGTCCATACCACAGAGATCTGCGATTTTAAGGTTCGGTGGGCGAGGTCCTCTTGGGCACAGCGTAGTAGATTAGGGAAGCGAGGGAGACAGGCGACATCTCATCCAAGGAACTACACATCTCCTTGGTTGTTTGTTTTGCTATTTCATGATCTCTCTAAGCACTGTTTTGGGAAGTCTTCGGCCTGAGCTACTCCTGCCCTTTCTTTCTGAAGTAGTAAAGGTTAATAGTGTATTTTTTTTCTGAGATTATTCTTGTTATTTGAAACTGTATTTGTTTATAGTAATATTAATCGCCTGGCAAGGAACAAGGGGTTCGAGGGTTTGATGTCGAAGAAGGTTCTGTTCATGTGTTCGAAATTTCTGAGGCTTTAGGTCGACTCTCGCCTCCCGTGGTGAGCTATCTCTTTGACAGATCAATCTTTCGCCTTCCATTGGCAAAATAGCGAATATAAAATACAAAGAAAATCTCACTTCTTGCAACTCACTACATGATCTGCATTAAAGCAAACCGTAGGACTAACATTAGTGGTTTCCTGTTTATCAAGAATGAAGCTCATGACTCTGCTTGGTAGGGTTGCCGTTGTATAAAACACTTACGGCACATCATACGAAAATAACTCCATCCAGGAAATACCGCAAGCGAAACATGTGTTTGACGAAAAGCGCCCAAAATCCACACGACAAAAAACAGACACAAACAACAATACGCTACAGGCGAGCGGAAGGTTCGTCTTTATTCGAACCTTTTGAAACCGAATCCACAGACACACTCGCAAACGCAGTCACACACCCACTTCCTCGTCATCCTGTGGATTCTGTACGGGGCTTTACATTTTCATGAGTCACTCAGGTATGATGGACCATTACTCATGAGTCAGTGGGGGAGGCGGGCGTATCGCGTCGGAATCTATTTGTCTTCTTAAAGTCTACTTGCTTGACATTCATTCATACGTGGAAGAAGGGGGAGGGAGATAGAGAGAAATTTACGTGGAATTATGGGCAGAGAGGAAGGAAGAGAGAGGGAGAAGGAGAGAGAAGGGGAGAAGAGGAAATGAGATGAAAGCTACGAGGAAGGAGAAAGAAGAGAAAAAGGAAGGAAGAAGAAGAACAGCAAGAAGAACAAGAGAAAAATAGGAAAAAGAAAAAAGAAGAGAGGAGGAGAAGAAAAAAAAGGAAGAAAGAAGAAAAGAAAAAGGGAGGAGAGAAGAGAAAGGCAATGAGGCAGAGAACAAGAGAGAGAAAGCAAGAAAATATAAACAATGGCGTAAATATACATACTGCCAAAGTACATTTAGCCAAAAAAGAAAAAAAAAGAAAAAAAAAAAGAGAAAGAGAGAGAGAGAGCAAAAAAATCATGGCGCCAGTACAAAGTAAAGGGTACGTGAGCAGAGTTACGTCGCACTTAAAAAGAAGGAAAAAAGGGAGATAGGGAGGGAGTGGAGGGCGGAGAGGGAGATGGGGAAGGGAGAAGTGGAAAGAGAGATAGAATGAAGGAGGGGGAGGGAGGGAAGGGGGAAGGGAGATAAGGGAAGGAAGAGGGAAGGAGGGGAAGGGGGAAGGGAGATAGAGGGAAGGAAGAGGGAAGGGAGGGAGATAGAGGGAAGGGAGATAGAGGGAAGGAAAAGGGAGGGGAAGGAGAAAGGAGAGATTGTCAGGGAAACGGGAGAAGAGAGATGGTGGATAGCGTTAGGAGAAAGGGTGAAGGGAGGAGTGGGAGAGGGTGAAGAGAAAAGGGGAAGGTGAGATAGAGTGAAGGAAAGGAGGGAGAAGAGGAAGGGAGGTAGAGTGAAGGAAAAGGGAGGAGGGGGAAGGGAGCTAGAGTGAAGGATAGGATGAGGAAGAAGAAGGTTGAGATGAATGAGAAGGAGGGAGAGTGAAGGAGAAAGGGGGAGAGGGTGAAGGAAGAAGGAAAAATGGAGATAGGAGATGCCAGGATGGAGTATGAGGAAAGGGAGAAGGGAGAGAGGGTGTAGCGAAAGGGGGGGAGGGGGTGAAGAAAAGAGGGAGATAGAATGAACGAAAAGAGAGAAAAGAAGGGTGCGAAGTGAACGCGAGACAGAAGAAGAGAAAGAGGGCAAAGAAAAAGATGAAGAGAAAGGAAGAAGGGGAAAAAGAGTACTGCGAAGGAAAATTTATTACGGAGAAAGGAGAGATAGAGCAAAGGAAAAAGACGGAAGGAGAAGAGGTAGAAGGAGAGAGAAAGAGAAAAAAGGCCCGGAAGAAGAACGGGGACATACTCCCTGTTGACAACGCGGCGAAATTTAGAGCTATCTGTTTGTCCTTCAGCTTCGGGAATGTTCGGCAGTCTGACGCGAGGATTAAACGCCGACACTCCATCTTCGCCGGGGAGGAAGAGAGGCCATAGACCAGAGGTAATCGGGAGGTTGTTTACTGAGTCTCCGTCAGAGGCCACCCGTCAGACACCAGTGTCAGAGACCATTTTCAGAGGCCAGTGTCAGAGACAGTCAGAGCAGTTTTCAGAGGCCAGTGTCAGAGCCAGCGTCAGAAACCAACGTCAGAAGCCAGCGTCAGAGGCAACCGTCAAAAACCAGCGTCAGCGGCCACCGCCAGAGGCCACCGTCGGCGCTCCTCCTCGCGACGGGGTGGGCGGGTGCTGAGGCAGATGCTGCACGGCTAGTTTGTCACTTCTTAAGCGTATCAACACCGTCTTCAGAGCCGCTTCCTGTCAAGGTGCGTGGGGCTGAATCCTATTCTGCTAATGAACGAGCAGATATTTAATTCTTAATGGCTGTAGCGAACGGATGATGCTCATTTTTTTCACCTTTTTTATTTTCTATTTCCACATTTTTTTTTTTTTTTGAGGAGCCAACGTGTGGGGGTATATAGCGAGTATGCGATATGAAAGGTCTGTGAGTTCAGAAGGCTGAGGACTCTTTTTATAACCGTGTTTTCTATGTGGTACGACCTTGCTGTACCGCATTATTACATTCCTTGTGGTTCGGATTAGCTTTTGATAAAACTTGATTGTATGAAATGGCCAGAGAATTTCAGATTTCTATCTCCCCGTCTGTTATCTATTTGCTCTTTTTAAAGGTGATTCTCATAAACCCGTTTCTTTACTTCTTTTTATGTTTATCTGTCTATATATGTTTGTCCGTCTGTCTGTCTATCTGTCTCTCTCCCTTTCTTCTCTCTCTCTCTTCTCTCTCTCTCTCTCCTCTCTCTCTCTCTCTCTTCTCTCTCTCTCTCTCTCTCTCTCTCTCTCTCTCTCTCTCTCTCTCTCTCTCTCTCACTCATTCTCTCTCTCTATCTCCCTATTTACCACTCTGTCTCTCGCTCACATTTTCTCATACTCACACGCACAGCATCTTCAGGGCCCTATAAGTACGGACTATGCTGTCAGCCAGACTTACTCTAAAGCCTCTACATTTCTGTAACGCTTATATGTAGCCTCCTTCCATCTTCCCTCTGGTCCCTCCCCTCCCCCTCTTCGTACTCCTCCCTTTTTTCCCCTCTCCCCCGGTCCGTCCCGCCCCCCATCCTTTCCATCTCCATCCTTCTTCTCCTGTTCTCCAGCCTCGTCCCCCATCCTTTCTCCTCTCCCTCCACCCCTCCTCCTCCCCTCTTCCCTCCTCCTCCCCTGCTCTCTTCTCCCTCCACCCCCGCCCTCCTCCCTCTCCATCATTCCTCCTTCCGCCTCCCTTCTCCTCCTTCTCCTCCACCTCCTCCCTCCTCCCTTCCTTTCCTCTCCCCTTCACCCTCTCTCTCCTCCCTCCTCCTCCCTCCTCCCCTCCGCCTCCTTCCCTCACGTGACCAGCGAGGCACAGCGAAGCGGAGGGAGTGCCACCAGTGCCACATACCGCGACCAAGCACCGTGGCACTGTCAAGGGGATGGCACTACATCTTCCGTAGTCACCTCTCCGTGTTATAGATCCTTCTTTATCATGACTTCGTGATGTGGGGAAAGAGGGGAAAGGAGGGGAGAGAAGGGGGATGGAGGGGAAATGGGGAAGGAGGGGAAGGTGAAGGAAGGAAAGGGAAGAAGGGGGGAAATGTAGGAAGGAGGGGGAAAGACGAGAGAGAAGGGGGGAAGGAGGGGATGGAGGAGAAAGGAGGAGGAAAATGGGGGTAAGAGGGGAAGAAGGAAGGAAAAGAGGAGGAAGGAAGGAGAAGGGAAAGAGAAAAAGGAAAGAAGGGAAGGAGAGGGGAAATGGGGAAAGAGGCAGTAGGAGGAAGGAAGAAGGGAGATAGGGGGAAAGATGAGGAAAAAGGAATAAAGTGGGGAAGGAAGGAGGAAAGATGGGGGAGAGAAAAAGGAAGGGGAAGGCGGGGGAAAGAGTGGGAAAGAGGGGAGAGGAGGAGGGAGAAGAGAGAAGGCGGCTCACAGCGATATATAGTTTTGAATTCTTAGTAAAGACCGTGGTGGATTTTTTTCTTTGTGGATTTATGGGTTAAATACCGAATGGCCAAGTGAGACTAATAGGTAGAAAGGAAGGTTTATAAATAGACGAATGGGAAACATTGCATTTGATATGTATTCATGCAAACTTAGATGCATTCATGTATTCATACATACGTAAATGCAATACTTAAACACATACATACATGCATACATGCATAAATACATACATACTGCATACATACATACACACAC
>NW_020872820.1:196521-206521 GCF_003789085.1 Penaeus vannamei | reverse complement strand
TCCTCCTTGTCGTTATTCAAGTATATTTTTCTTTTGGAATAGAAACGTATTTCTCCATTTATAATTTGCGTTTGTCGCTACACTTAAATAACACTGATATTACGAGGGGGTACGTTTGCCGAAACTGAGATTGCAAATCAGAGACTGCAGTCAAGGCAGGCCCTGTTTTGCAAAACCCACATTTAAGCCAAGGCGTGCAAATTAGCCAAATGCCAATATTGACATTGACAAGAGGGGATGATTATACTAATTAATGTAAATTGCCCTTTTTGAAGAAGTATTATAACACCTGGGCGAGTTCCAAGTTACGGGAAATTTAACAGCGTAAAGCTTCGTTGAAACTGCTGGCTATTTTCGGTTTTATGGTGCATAATTAGGAGAGAGGACATGGTCTCATTTGAATAGATAAATTGATAGTAGTTAATTGTCTGCAATGGTCAGTAAGTCAGGTATTTGATTTTGTTCAATTCTACAATGGACAGATAGACATTTGAGAGAGAGAGAGAGAGAGAGAGAGAGAGAGAGAGAGAGAGAGAGAGAGAGAGAGAGAGAGAGAGAGAGAGATGGACACAGACAGTACACGTACACGTACACATACAGACAGGTAGAGAATGTATCAAAGCCAGGCAGACGGAATATGCCAGACATCCAGACAGACGGAGACAAACCTCCAGACACCGGGCATTCAGACGAACAAAGCCCCCGCCACTGATTACAGCCACTTGAACGACCTCCTCAATATATGCAGCTAAGCCTCCGCCGCCGCCCGCGTCCCTAGCTGTTCGTGAACGAGCCCGGGAGGCGTAACCCCGACGACTCGCTCCCCGACGACTCGACTCCGCGACGACGACCGGGCGAGCGCGGCGGGCGGCCGTCGTGCAACTGTCGCTCGCCATTTGCCTCCCGCCCGTTCTCGTGGGTCGTTTTAATTAGGGCGAACCTCTCGTTACTGCCGGGTAATTGAGCGTCGGGGAGTATGATTTACGGGCGAGCAGCAGCAGCGGTAGGGTCGCCGCGGGCCGTGTTTGCTTTGCGAGAGATGTCTGTATTCATTAAAGAGGTTTTGACAATGGGTCCCGGGGTATTGTGGCCGCGGCGGAGATATCTGATGTGAATGTAGCGCCTTTTTTCCTTTTTTCTCTCTTTCGTTCTTTCATTCATTCTCTCTTTCTTGTATTTTGAATATCCTTCAAATTGAGGTTTGATTTATCTTCGATTTTTTGGCTACAGGGAATTCTTTTGATTCCTGAGACATGGCATCCATTTTTTTTATAGATTTATTCTCTGCATGGCAGTAGTAAATTGCTTATTGTGTTGTTCCTTTGAGTCTATAGGGGAGAGGGAGAGAGAGAAGAGAGAGAGAGAGAGAGAGAGAGAGAGAGAGAGAGAGAGAGAGAGAGAGAGAGAGATTGATATTGAACAATTGATTCATTATATATGCACAATACATATGCATGAATAGGCACTAAGAGAGAGAGAGAGAGAGAGAGAGAGAGAGAGAGAGAGAGAGAGAGAGAGAGAGAGAGAGAGAGAGAGAGAGAGAGAGAGAGAGAGAGAGAGAGAGAGAATGAATAGATAATGCATACCTATATACAGAAACGCATACCAACCACCTACTATGCATGCACGTATATACATACATTACTCACCATAGATATGTATATGTATATGTATATGTATATTTATATATACATGAATGCATATGTATATGTATATACATACATACATACATACATACATACATACTACATACATACATACATACATACATAATAATACATACATACACACACACACACACACACACACACACACACACACACACACACACACACACACACACACACATATATATATATATATATATATATATATATATATATATATATATATATATATGTGTGTGTGTGTGTGTGTGTGTGTGTGTGTGTGTGTGTGTGTGTGTGTGTGTGTGTACACATACATACATATACACATATACATACATATACATATACATATACACACATGCATACATGCATATGCATATATATACATATACATATACATATACATATACATATACATATACATATACATATACATACACATATACATATACATGTGTGTGTTTTTGTGTAGATTATCGATCAGGGGGATACATATTTATTAAGAGAAAATTACTGAAAATCAAAAGATCAATCAAATACTACTTCCCGAACACATATCATCATTCTTTTATTCAGCTTTCCCTCTAAAAAAGATAATAAAAATAAGATAAAATAAATAAATAAAAATAAAAAAAGCTATTGACAATCTTTTATTTATCGATTGACACGCCCCCTCTTTTCTCTCACTTCCGCCCGTCGTCCCCCGGGGAGCGCCACAGGGGAAATTAGACTCAGGAAGGAAAATGAAACGTAAATAGGAGAGGCTCGAGATTTTTCCAGCGCTTTTGTGGCGTCGGGAGAGGATGGGGGTCTCTGTGAGGTGGAAAATTCAGGACTTTTCATTTGAATTTAAATGTCCATCTGTGAAATAGTTCGTCGCTGGCTCTTATAGATTGTGTGCCGGTCTTGGGAATGTATAAGTTTTGAGTGTAAGAATATTAATGTATAATCATAACGTTTTAGATGTAAGAATAGATTAATGTATAATCGTAACCGTAACGTTTTGAATGTAAGAATAGATTAATGTATATCGTACGTTTTGAATGTAAGAATAGATTAACGTATAATAAACGTTTGAATGTAAGAATAATCGTAACGTTTTAGATGTAAGAAGAGATTAATGTATAATCGTAACGTTATGAATGTAAGAATAGATTAATGTATAATCGTAACGATATGTAAATGAAAATAGTATTAGCTCGAGCGGTTCTAGTCATTTTTGGATAAGTCTACGGGATGAATACGCCAACTTTCATTCACTCGTCATGTGCAGATTGAAAGAACTTGAGCAGAAAGCAAGGCAGTCAGTAAACCTCCCTTCCCTATCCTTCTCCTTTCCTTTCCCATTCTCTTTCCTTTCTCCTTCCCCTTCTTCTTCCTTTTCTTATTCCCTTCCCCTCCTCCTCCCCTTTCCCCCTCCCCTTCTCTTCTCTAATCCTTGTCTCTCTCATTCTCCCTCTTCCCCTTTCTCTTTCATTTCCCCTCCCTTCCTCCCTCCCTCTCTCCTTCCTCTCCCCCCTCCCTCCACCTCGCCCTCGCTCACACACACAAGTCAAGGAAAAGAAAGAGAACAAGCCAAATATAATCCCTCGACCCCGAAGGCGAGGCGTGACCCTCAGCCACACGAGAGTCCCCCCTCCTTTCCCTCCCCTCCCCTTGCCCTTCTCGCCCCTCCCCTCCCTTCGCCGCCCTCCCCTCCCTCCCTTCCCGCTCTCCCCCCCTTCCTTCCTTCCATTTTCCCCTTCCTCCTTCCCTCCTTCCCTCCGCCCCCCTCGAGTGTTGTCTCCTGAAGTACCGGAGGCATTGCCCGCGAACGCTCTCTTGGGCACGTCCCTCCTGTCGGCCGCGGGAGGACATGCTTTCTCGGTGATGTTTATCTTTTTTGTGTCGGGAGGAGGGACGCGGAGGGAGGGGAGGGAGGGGAGGGAGGGGACTGGAGGAAGTGGAGGAAGAGGAGGGGAGGGAGGAAGAGAGAGGGAGGAGGGAAGGGAGAGATAGAGGAAGGGGAGGGTGTGGAGGGAGGAACAGAGAGAGGAGGGAGGGAAAGGAGGAAAGCTTAGGGAGGGAATGGAGGGAAACGGTGACACGGATGGGGAGGGAAAAGGGGAGGGAGGATGACAGGAATGGGGGAGGGAAGGAAGGGAAAGGAGGAAGCTAAGGGGAGGGGGGAGAGAGTGGATGGGTGACAAAGGAGGGAAAGTAGGAGGGAAGGTGACAGGGACGAAGAGGGGATGAGGAAGAGAGGTCGAGAAGGGGAAGAGAAAGGAACAAGGGGGGAGGGGGGGCGTAGGTCCGAAAGAAAGGGAGAAGAGAGAGAGAGAAACAGGGAGGATGGGGGAAAGAGAGGGAATGAGAAAGGAAGAACGAAGAAGAGGAATAAGGAGGGGGAGGGGGGAAATTTGCATATCGATCCGTTACTTTTTCTTCCTCTTCTTTTTCGTTTCGCTTCATTCCTCATTTCATTCACATTTTTTTTTATTTCTTGTTCTGTTTCATCTTATGGTAATAATTGTGGTTATTCCATTTTTTTATATCTTGTATAAAGGTCTGCATTGTTAAGACTAGCTATCATTGGTTGATATTTTTTTGTATTTTTATATATTCATCTATTTAATTATTATTATTGTTATCATAATTATTATGATTAACGTTATTAGTATCATTGTTATTATAGTGATGATAATTATAATGACAATAATAATAATGAAAATAATAAGAGGAATAATTGAATGATAATGGTAAGGATAATATAATAATAATTATAATAAATAATATACAATAATAATAATATAATATAATAATAAATAATAATAATAATAACAAGATAATAATAATAATGATAATGTAACAATAATATAAGATAATAATAATGATAATTGTGATTATTATTATAATTATTATTGATATTAATATTGTTGTTTTCATCACCGTTATCAATATTACTACTATTGTTGTAAAGGCGACGATAACAATGTCATTATCAAAATACTGATTAAAAATATCATCCTTCATATATTGGTAATATGTATTAGCTATTTCTATTTTAATAAAGATGCAGCTGCATTAGAAAGCGCATAGGATACTTCCTAGATACTTCCCCTTCTCGTGACCATCCCCTCCTTTCCCCCCTTTCTCTTCTCCCTTCCTTTCCTTCCTTTTCTCCTTTACATCCCCTTCCCTCCTCCTTCCCTCCCCAACTCCCCATACTCCTCCCCTCCCAATTCCCCTTCCCTCTTCCCCTCTCTAGCTCTTCCCCTCCTCCCCTCCTCTTCCCTCTCCAGCCCCTTCCTCCCTCCCCACCCCCTCCTCCCCCATCAACAGGACGACCAGTTAATTTCCCTGTATTGTGGAGCCCCCCCCCCCCTCCTCTCCCTTGCTTCCTCCCCGCAGAACGAGGGCGTGAGGAGCGTGTGTCGCGGCCTGCGAGGGGATCAGGCCCAGATTACGAAGTACGGTCGTGCGGGCGGCCTCCTCGCTCCAACACGCCCTCAAGTCAGGCTGTTAGAATCCGGTGTTGTAGGTGCTTAGGGCTGGGTCGGGTAGGCTCGACTTTGCGTTCTCGAAGCGCGTGAGAATATGCCTTTGATAATATTTTTCATGAGGTTTCGACGTGGCACAACTGCTCTATATTTAAAGAGATGTATCTGATGATAGAAACTGATGTTCAGTCTCCGAAATTCACGCAGACAGCAATATGCATGTGTAATTTAATGATAATACGAGCAATCTCTATACCGGTAATTTTAATGGTCGCAAATACCGTAACGATAAAGACAATTAGCCTCGGTGGTACCTTATTGTTCGTGGCAATCATCCCCGTGTTGCAGTCACCCCCACTCACACCGCTCGTATAATTCAACACCATTATAGATTTCACCGACACGCTTATCAAGAAATCCCGTAACCTCAAAGCACCCTATGTTCTCACCCATCACGAGTCAATGCTGCAAATACCTTTCGCAGACCATTATTCTCTTAATTGCAGCCCCTTCCGCGCAAAACTGACATCGAGAACGATTTAATGAAGCGAGACTGCCACTCTCCCTCTCTCTACCTGGTTGGATGGACCTGATACGGAGCGATATCGAGCGGGTGTTGTCGCGTCGGGGATATATATTTGCTTGCCAATTACTCTCGGCTCAGGAAACTGGCCTTAATAACAGCTTCTGCGCCGCTACTTTCCGCTCTCCTCCCTCCCACCCCCACCCTCCCTGTCTCCCTCCTACACCCCCTCTTCTTTCCACCCCCTCCCTTTCCCTCCCTCTCTCTCCTCCCTTCCTCCCTCCTTTCCTACTTCCCTCCCCAGCGTCGCGCCAGCCAATGTACAGCGCGATGATAAATGCCCGAGTCCAGAGCTGTGAATTTCCCTTTTTTCATTGATTGCCAGACTGCATATCTGGCGTGGCTGTGTTTGCTTCTTTGTCTCGCCCTCGTCCTCGCCACAGGTAATGACGAAATATTTCTTTCTTCAATCCCTCTGATTGGGGGAAGATTAAGGGGGAGACTTTATTAACAAAGGCAAGACAAACGCGAGGTATTAACAAAGGCAAGACAAACTCGCGTTCATTCTCATCAGGCACGAGAGTTCCCGGAACGTCGTTTCCTTCGCGTGAGTCGACGGACCGTGGCTTTAACGAGCGGGATGATTCAAGATGTTGTTTAGGAGCCCGGCGGCAGCAGGTGCGGGAGGGGCCGAAGCTGTACCTGTGGCTGGAGGAACCATGTGTGGCGGGACTCGGCGGGGGTCCTCGCTATAACAGCAGGGGTAACAGAGTGGTTATTGACTGTCTTGTGGCTATATGTAATGTTTACGAGCGTCATTATTTATCTGTCTGAATGGCCGGTCCGTCCGCATTTCGCTTCGTAATTACATCAAACCTGTGGAGTCTTGTGCTAAATTTCGCTTCAGGTGGTTTATCTCTGGGGCGTCGAGGGCTCTTCGCCTGTTCTCGCGCCTGTCTTCTCTTCTCGTGCGCTCTCTGCATTTATCTCTCTCTTTCCTCTTTCTTTTTTCTCTCTCTCTTTCCCCTTTCTTCTCTCTCTCTCTCTCTCTCTCTCTCTCTCTCTCTCTCTCTCTCTCTCTCTCTCTTCTCTCTCTCTCTCTCTCTCTCTCTCTCTCTCTCTCTTCTCTCTCTCTCTCTCTCCCTCCCTCCCTCCCTCCCTCCCTCCCTCTCCCTCCCTCTCCCTCCCTCCCCCTCCTCCCCTCCCCCTCCCTCCCCCTCCCCTCCCTCCCCTTTCCCCTCCCTCTCTCCCTTCCTTCCTCTCCCTTTCCCTCCCTCCCTCCTTCCTTGCCTTCAATAAATCCTACACCTTAATCAATACACAACCGAGAGAGGGAGGAGGGAAGGCGGTAGGGACGAGGGAGGAAAGGGGTAGTAGTAGATTCAGCTCGTCATCAATATTCTCCCTCACTCAGGCTGTCGATTCCACCTTCTCCTGCCCCCCTCCCCCACCCCTCAGCAGCTATCATCCGCAGACGTCAATAACAATGGCTCCCCCCCCCCCACCTTTGGCTCTGCATTGGTCTAGACGCACCGGCATATGAGCAAACAGGAGGCATTCATTGGCGTCAAATTAGGTCTGCAGCGTTTATGTTTATCTCTTGTTGGTGTCTCGTCTCGTCTGTTGTGTCGTGTTGTGGTCTGTTTTTTTCGGTTTCTCTTGCTTCCTTTTCTTTTCTTCTCCTCTCTTCAGCTCTTTCTATCTTCTCTTCTCATCTCATCTTTTCTCTTCACTTCTCATCTCATCCCATCTCATATCTTCACCTCTTTTATCTTTTCTTCTCATCTCATCTCGTCTTTTCTCTTCACTTCTCATCTGATCCCACCTCATATCTCCACCTCTATTATCTTCTCTTCTCATCTCATCTCTTCCCCTTCCTCCTTCCGTCCCACCCACACCCACCTCCCTCCTTCCCCCCCCCCGAGTACATACAAACTGAAGAGACAAACCAAAAAAGAAAAAAAGAAAGAAAAAACGACAGACAAAGACAAAAGAGCCGAGAGCCAAACACACACACGCAGACGCGCTTCCTTCCCATCCGTCAAGAGGAAGTTGCAGCCTGTCTCTCCGTCGGACATCTCGGCTCACGCGAGGAGAGGGCCGTCTGCAGTTGATTTGTAGTTACCCTTGCCGTTGCGAGCGCCGTCGTGACGCATCTCATTTCAGGTCCACTTTTAGGTTTTTTCTTGTTTATTCTTTTTCTCTTGTTTAGCTTGTTCTGTGTCTCACGTTGTCTTACGTCTGTCTGTCAATCTGCCTCCTTTTTGTGTGTGTCTGTCTCGCTCTCTCTTTCTCCCTCCTTCTTTCCCTCCTCCTCTCTTTCTCTTTCTTTTCTTCTTCTCTCTCTCTCTCTCTCTCTCTCTCTCTCTCTCTCTCTCTCTCTCTCTCTCTCTCTCTCTCTCTCTCTCTCTCTCTCTCTCTCTCTCTCTCTCTATATTATATATATATATATATATATATATATATATATATATATATATATTCCCCTCTCCCTTGATTTTAATCTGTATATATCCATTATCTCTATTTCTAATCTGCCCATGTGGATGATTTTCGTAATTCTGACTAGTCTAGCACTCAAGTAAACACAGGAAGGCGTGAAATATGTCGCGTTCTGAACCCCATAGGCCTGAGTTCTGTTTCCCTTGAGACGCACTGTCTAGGCCTAAATATTTTTTTTTGTTACTCAAATGAGTTGTACTCGTGCCCGTTAACGTACAGGAGCGTCTTTGTTGTCGCTTTCGAGACATACCTTTCGGTTGTCAGTCCATTAATGTTTTAAAAGTAGGGCCTATGCGCTGTCGGAACCAATTAAAACTCACAGGCGCTCTCTCCGCCTTTTTGGATGTATTTTAGGATTTTTTTTTTACTGACTTTCTCTCTCTCTCTCTCTCTCTCTCTCTCTCACTCTCTCTCTCTCTCTCTCTCTCTCTCTCTCTCTCTCTCTCTCTCTCTCTCTCTCTCTCTCTCTCTCTCTCTCTCTCCTCGCTCTTCTTCTTTCCTTTCCCTCTATCTGCATGCCAATCTATCCCTCTCTTCCTCTTTTGACCTATTTCCTTTCTTCATCTTCCTCCTTCTCCCCCGTCCTCTTAAATTTCGCCTTTCCGATCCACCTCCCCTCCTTCCCTCCTCCTTTCTCTCCCTTTCCTGGCGTTCCTCTGCTCTTTGTCCGTCGTATAATATACATCTCCCACTTACAAATAGGGAAGCTTTTCTGCCTTCCCCAATTAATCCTTCAGCTTAGCCTGACCCTCCACCCACCCCGCCTGCCCTCTCGCTTACACGCCTTATACTCCTTATACCTGGTCTTCGTCTTCGTCCTCCTCTTTCTTCCTCTACCTCTGTCTTTGCTTCTTTCTTTCTCTTTTTCTTTCTTTTTTCTGGCTTGTCTGCTGTCTGTCTGTTTGTCTGTCTGTCTGTCTGTCTGTCTGTCTCTCTCTCTCTCTCTCTCTCTCTCTCTCTCTCTCTCTCTCTCTCTCTCTCTCTCTCTCTCTCTCTCTCTCTCTCTCTCTCTCCAATCCTGCTTTTCCTCGTTATCCCTTTTCCACTTTTTATCTTCCTCTTCTCCTCCCATTCCCTTCCTTCTCATTTTCTTTTACTCTTCCTTCCCTCTTCACCATACCTTTATTTTTTCTTTCTCTTTCTACTCCTCCAGTTACTTCTCGTCCTCCCCTTCCGCCATTCCCCTGCCTTCTTTCCTTCTTCACCTTTTTTTTGTTCTTTTTTCTTTATCCCTTTTTAAATTCATTTTCCTTCCTCCCATTTCTGTCATTCCCTTTCCATCATCTTATTCTTTTTCTGTTTCCCTTCCTTCCTCGCATTCCATTTTATGTCCCTAAGCTTTTCGCTTCACGTCATTCCCTTCCTCTTCTGCCTCCTCCTCCCCTCCTTCTCCACTCTTCACCCTCTCCTACCATCCTCCTTCTCCTCCTCCTCTTCCTCTTCTTTTTCCTCTTCCTCTTCCTCCTCGTCGTCCTTCTCCTCCTCAACTCCCTCTTTCTCCCCTCATCTCCTCTCACTCCCCTGCCTCCACCACCTCCTCCTCCTCTTCCTCCTCCACCTCCGCCCTTCCGCCTCCTCCCCCATCTCTTATCTCCCCCCCTCCCCCCGTCCCCCCCACTCCATCCGAACCATATGATTTAGCAGATTACCCTTCGACCCCGCTATAAGGACCTCACAGGTGTTCGAGCATCCTCTTACTATGGGGCTTTTGTCTTCTTTTGTCTCTGGCTAGAATAAGGAGCTGCACCCGGAGCTCTCAATGTCCTTTCCTCGGCCCGGTGGAAAAGGATCTCCCGAGGTGGGCGTTGGGATCGGGAGGATATGCGATGGGCGTCTCAAGGAGCTCG
>NW_020872820.1:189021-191521 GCF_003789085.1 Penaeus vannamei | reverse complement strand
GCGGTGTACATCTGCCGCGCCCGGAACGCGGCCGGGAGCAGGGAGTCGGAGCCCTCCAAGGTCATCATAATGAGTGAGTATGAATCCGGGGAATACATGTGCTGTGCTTTCATGCTGAACATAAGCCTCTTGGACGTCATACGTGACTCTGCCTTTATTAACATATCTTATTTATCCTGTTGCAGCGCCGCCCTGGTTCGAGGAGCGTCCGGCGAACGTGACCGTCGCGTCGGGCGTGGTGGTGGAGCTGGCGTGCCGCGCCCGAGGCTCGCCCACGCCCACGGTCACCTGGCGGCGTCTCGACGGCAAGATGCCGCTCGGCCGCGCTATGATCGAGGACCAACGGCTGGTGCTGGACCACGTGGCGGCTGCTGACTCCGGCGTGTACGTGTGCGAGGTGGAGAGCGAGGCGGGGATCGCCGCGGCCCGGGCCACCCTCACAGTCGTTGACGCCCCCGAACTGACGCAGAAACCCCAGGACGTCCAGGTGGTGTCCGGCGAGAGAGCCAAGCTGTCGTGCGTCGTGAACGGCGACCCGAAGCCCTTGGTGCTGTGGCGGCTGCCCGACGCGGACAAGACGGCGCTCCTCTCGGCGGGGCAGACGAGCGGCCGCGCGTCCGTCGACGGGAGCAGCCACACGCTGCTGCTCCAGGACGTGACCACGGAGGACAGCGGAGCTTATCACTGCTGGGGAATCAGCAACGGTGGGGGCGTGACCGCGCGGGCGGAGGTGACGGTGGTGTCAGCCCACCCACCTCCCGTGGTGGGCGTGGGGCCTGAGGATCTGAAACTTGTTCCTGGCAGTATCGCCTCCTTCCCTTGCGAGGCCGTCAGCGAAGCCGCAACGCCCACCATCACCTGGTGGTACCGCCCAGCCGCCCACCTCCCTGCCCGCCAGTTGACAGATGAAGGCGACGACGCCAGGATCTCTCTTCCCACTAACGGCGCCCTCATCCTGAAGGATGTCCGCGCCGACGACGCTGGGATCTACACATGCCACATCACCGCGGACACCGGCAGCGTGGAGCAGGCAGCGATCCTGCGCATTGTGGACGAGCCTTCCCTTCAGGAATCGTTCCTGCTTCCCGCTCCCCCGTCGAAGCCGCGAGTGGTGGCCATCAACGAGACCGCGGTGCGCCTCAGCTGGCTGCCGAACTCTCGAGTCAGTGAGAGCTCGAGTCAGTCATACACTGTGGAGTACTGGCGCCAGGGATGGGAGGAGTGGCGCGTGGCGGAGGCTCTCATCCCTCAGGAAACCTGCGTAATAGGAGATTTAGCCCCAGGGTACACCTACACATTCCTAGTTCGCGCAGTTGCCGAAAGAGGAGCGTCCTTCCCTAGCCCCTGGTCCGACCCGGTTAGGACCCGCTCCCCCCGCGACCCGGCGCTCTCCGAGGACCATCCGCTGCGGCTTTGCGCCCGCGTTCGACGCGTCACTGTCTGCACGAGACCGCGTTGTCTTGACCCTTGGGGTTACTCTCTAGAGGAATGCCACGCCTAGTCGTAGGCTTGTACTTGGAATCTGGTTACACACCGCGGAAGAGGGCATCCGTGCTAACACAAAGTCTCTGAGAGTGGGCCGAGGTCTTAGGAATGTCGCTCGCGCTCATCGGTTTCATAGAGATACCTCACTTCTCACGACCTAGGCTTCACTACACCATTCTCTGTTCCCTTAGTACGGAGAGTGTAGAGAAGAGGACGCGCCGTCGAACTCCCACACAGTGGGTCTTCATGCGTGAGAAGATGGTAGGGGTATCGGGTAATTGTAATCGCGTGTAATAGTATTATAGTGCAACAATTAAGAGTGTGTTTTATTGGGCGGATCGTCATAGAGTCTCTTGTCTGACAACGGTTGAATTATCTTTACAGTACCTGTACGAAGCTCGGCGCTGACGGCTTGTCGAGACGCGAGAGGGTTGTTTCCTGATAAACTTGTGTCGCCGTGAGCCCGGCTCGCAGGGCGAGGAGGCGAGGTACAGGATACCGGTCAAACACTTTACCCATATGGCACTCAGACGTTGGAGACGCCGAGCAGAGCCCCGGTTAAGGAGGCTCGATAGAGTCTTGTCGCTCCCGGCGCGTCTGTACACGGTCCGCGTCGCTTGCCACAATGAAGTTGAGGACTCCGCCGGCTTCTGGATGCCGTGAGTGTTGGAGACGACGACGCAGCACGCACTCTGGAGCACGGCGCTGGCTGGACGAGGATCGTGCTTCGCTCGTCGCTTTAGACGCGCTGTGGGCTTCGCTCGGCACTGCTGTGACGCTTGATGCTGGGTGTTCCGATGGGTCTACGTCCGGAGGCTGAGAGGGAAGTCACGCCCACGAACCCTCCCCACGCCCGCACTCTAACCAGGCACCCGTCCCTGTACCCCGGCCACGCATCCGTCAACATGTACGGCGAGCAGAAGCTGTGCGGCGTGCGAGCGAGGTAAGGAGTACCAGCTTGTCCTCGCAGCGCCTCCTGCCGCCAGAGCAGCTGGAACGAGTACGCCGAGCCCAG
>NW_020872820.1:160900-163400 GCF_003789085.1 Penaeus vannamei | reverse complement strand
ATGATATATATACTATATATAAATATAATATATATAAGTTAAATATAATAGTAGTAATATAATAATATAATCTATATTATAATATATATACTAGCGAACATTAAATTTATGTAATAAGATATATTAAATATATTAGACTCGTGGTATATATATATCATGTAAGAAGTATTATATATATAGTATATACTCAACTATATACTGATATTATTAACGATACTGTATCTTATAATATGAGGGTAATATTATAATAATATATATAGTATAACCTATACTAATATGTATACAATTATATGATATGTAGCTCACTATCCACCCAGATATTATAATTAGTATTATTATGTATATATATATTATATTATAATATTATATTTTAATGGA
Source organism: Penaeus vannamei (assembly GCF_003789085.1). NCBI lineage: Eukaryota > Metazoa > Arthropoda > Malacostraca > Decapoda > Penaeidae > Penaeus > Penaeus vannamei. The sequence continues at coordinate 163,022 of NW_020872820.1, read as the reverse complement.
TAATTATGACAACTATTATATATTGCATAATATTTGACACACGCACCACTCACGACACATCACACACACACACACGCATCAACACAAATCAACCACACACACACACACTATCACAACAGCACACACACACACACACAACACACTACACACATCACACACAACACACACACACACACACATTCAACACATATATATAATATATATATATAATATATATATATATATATTTATATAGAGTAAGTTCATTATTAGTTATATATATATATGGATTAAATAGACTACACACATCACACATACACACACACAACACACACATATCACACAAACACACACACCACTACACACACACACACACACACAAGCACACACACACAACACCACTCACACTATCACACACACATCTAATTTTATATATTGATACTCATTAATTATATATATATATATATATATTATAATATATATATTAATTATATTTATTATATATTAATGTTTTTGTGTGGAATAATTATTCATATACCCTATCTTAGATAAGTAATTGATATATGATATATGAGATAGAAGTATATATTATGATGATCAGTATCTAATTATAATGAGTAGAAGTTGAGTATAAAATAATTGGTATATTATACCAAATATATATAAAGTGTAGTATATAAGTATTATAATATATATAGTCTCTCACCCTAGAAAGTATGATGTATATCACACCAGTATAAATATATATATTTATGCCATAATATATGTCATAAATGATATATCTAGTTACGGACACATATCAACAGAACAACTACACCCATATTATTAATTTATTTATATTATATATTATATATATTATGAGTATATAGTGTAGTATCTCACATAGCGATTAGTATATATGATTAATATATGGTTGAACGTATATTAACTATCACATATCTATTATGCTAGTATACGTCAATGGCAGTCCAGTTAGGCGCTATTGCTACATAGTCATATGCTATTAAAGCTTCTCACAGATGCTAGTAGCTGTTAGTGGGACGCCAGTCAAGTAGCGGGAGATTTAATCAGCATTGAGTACCATGAGTACATATACAATATACCATATATTATATATAATATATATATATATATATTAATATATGATATGATCTTTCATCATTAAGTAAATATATATATCATTTATATTAAGATAGGCGTGGCGGGTATGTAAAGTGAGACGGTGTAACTAGTTACATTGTATATGATATTATGAGATTGTAAGAGTGAAGAGATCACGTATGAGAGCTGTATTATAGAACTGATGTGATGGAATACGGATCTGGAGAGATCCCAGAATTAACATGTATATGAGTTAGACTGGACTTGGAGGGAACTTAGCTCTCTCATGTAATAATATGTATACTCGCAGAGATCTAGATAGCTATAACGCTTATGCACCAGCGCATGTAATATCATTAACTGTAGGTGGTTATCTAATATTATATATAAAACCAAACTACTGAATATCATTAGATTTGACTATTAAGGCGCGTATTATACACCGTTGGTAATACATTAGTAGCGTATATAGGAAGTAAGAAGTAAGGTAATATAGGGACAGCTATGGTATATAATGAGTATCTCCCGTCCACCAACCAGAGTATTATTATTTGTAGTTAGGCATATATATGCTATCATATAGATAGCTTGCAATTAATGAATACACGAGATAATACATTAAGTATCCATGATGAGTAGTGTGCACGATAGGTAGTCTGTATTATTTATAGAACAGCACTTTTAGTAGAGTAAACGTACATGTAATGGACTTCACGTAATCTGAATTAGATCGACGGTGTATCGAAAATATTATATATTAGTATGTAGTGAATAATCAGGATAATTTACCTGGGGAAGTTGGAGAGAGTCAGCCGAGTATCGTATAGTAGAACTAATGCACGTCAAATTCATGCGTCATAGAGAACGTAGGCAATGTATGTATTGGCGAACGCGTTATAGGTGTATATCAGTATAATATATATATAATATAGTATGATATAGCAGTTACATATATATATATAATATAACATATAGTACTTATATATATATATATACTTAATGATGTATTAGTATTATTGTATGCATATATATAAGTTATAAT
>NW_020872820.1:128400-138400 GCF_003789085.1 Penaeus vannamei | reverse complement strand
ATTTATATATGTATACAATATATATATATATATATATATATATATATATAATTTTTATGCTATATGCATATTAGCATCTATGCTTGATGGGCCTGCTTTTATTATTTGAGAGGTTATACAATAATTGAGTGGATGAACGAATTCCATATCACTTGTTCTGTTTTATATCTAAGGTAGAATGTGAATGTTATGTTTTTCATCATATAAATTATTTTATATTAAGTTATATGTATTCTACTCTATATTACTCAATTGATATTTTACGCTAATTATATCTAAGTCATGCATAGTTAAATATTATATCAACGCATCAAACAGTATATATGTCAACATTGATTATACATTAATGATTAATATAAATATCAATAATTATAATATATATATAATAATATAAATTATATTATATATATATAATATATATACATAAATCAATATATAATATATATATATTATATATATATTAATATATAATAATATATATATATATAATATTATAATATATATAATATAAATTATTATGTTAATATATAATAATATTAATATATAATATGTGGTGTGTAGTAGTGTGTTTAGTGTGTGTGTGTAGGTTAGTGTTGATGAGTGTTGTGATGTGTGTTAGTGTGTGTGTGGTTATGTGATGTTAGTATGATGTGTGTTTGTGTGTGTGTTGTAGTGTGTGTTTATATTATTAATTAATATTAAATATATATAATATATATATAATAATATATTAGTTATCATTATATATATATATAATTTATTATATATGTATATATATACTTATATATATAGCAGTGTGTATATTATAGTATGTGTAATGATGTTAATAATTATAGTGGTCTACGTATTAATTGTAATTATAATATTATTATATTATATTATATATATATATAGTATGTGTGATTGTGTAGTGTGTGTGGTGTGTGTGTGAGTAGTGTGTAGTGTTATTAGTGTGTGTGTGTGTAGTGTAGTGTGTGTATGTGTGTATCACTATCTCATCTAACTATTCTAATTCATCTTCTATCTATCTATCTATCTATCATCTATCTATCTACTATCTTAATATATATATATATATAAATATATTATAATATATTATATATATATACATAATATATATATATGTTGTGTGTGTTAGTGTTTGTGTAGTGTGTGGTTATTGTGTGTGTAGTGTTGTAGTGTGTTGATGATGTGTTAGTGTGTAATATATATTAATATATATATATATATATTAATATATATATATATATAATATAATATATTATGAATATATATAATACACTTAAATAATTAATTAATATAATATATTAATAATAAATAATATAATATTAATTAATATTATTATGCATATATATAATTGTGATATTATTTATAATATATATATTGTTGATGTTAGTGTGAGTAGTAGTGTGTGTGTGTGTGTGTGTGTGTGTGTGTGTAGTGTGTGTGTATGTGAGTGTGTTAGTATATTATGTCGTATGTATGTGTGTGTGTATTGTGATAGTGTGTGATGATGTATCTATCTTAGCTATATTCTAATTACTTCTTATCTATCTATCTATCATCTATAATCTATCTATCTATCTATCATATATATATAGTTAATAATATATATATATTTAATATATTTATAATATATGTGTGTGTGTGTGTGGTGTGTGTGTGTGTGTGTGTGTGTGTGTGTATTGATGTGTGTGTGTTGAGTGTGTTAGTGTGTGTGGTGTGTTTCGTATGTTATATGTATAGTGTTGATAGTGTTAGTATAGGTTAGAGGTGTGATGTGTAGTGTGTGTTAGTTTTATTAGTGTTTGTAGTGTATGGTGTGATAGTGTGTGTGTAAGTAGATTGGAATAGTGCAGTCTGGGCTCGCTATGGAGATGATGATTGTAGCAATGCCTTCGTCGACAGTGGTAGTTTCGAACCGCCCACGCTGGCCGTTGCATAAGACACTTGTGCAAGACGGTCACTCTATACCGTACTGGATACACTTTGATCACAGTATATAGGAATTTATAGAATCGTATGTGTCGTACGTGTGTTTACTTTCGTGTATGTTATCCGATTGTGCGAATGTGTGTATGTACTAAGTGGTAAATCTATTACACCTATACTTTATCCTACTCTAATCAACCATCCGATTTATAGTATATGCATATATGAAAAGGCCATATATATATATATATTAAACGAATGTATTTATTAACATAAAACTCCTACCGTTAGGCAATCATCACGTATTAATATATATATAGTAAAGAGCATTATTTAAAACCCTATAAATCACTAGTATAATCTGAATCTGAGGAATCACAAATATATATAGTGTTACCAATATAAATAATAATAGACTTAAAAAATACATAATCAGGTTCATTATTTAAAAGAATAATCTAATACCGTAAACATAAATAATAGTATGTAAGTCCCCTGACTACATTACTCACAGGAACCAATTTAGGGTAACTAATAAGAATGTAATAGTGAAATAGATAATGATTGAGCTTGTCCGTGTCGTGGTGATGTGTAAGTTGTGTGTTATTCTATAGAGGAGGCCTGAGAAGCTGTTTTGTAATCGAAAAATTACACTCGCGTGTTTTCTATTTATCATATAGTAACAGTGAGAATACTTTTATTACTATTACTATATTTCTATATTAAATTAAATTAATGTGCTTAAATAGTTAATACTTATATTAAATATGTTAATCATAGGAGTTTAATAAGTATAGCCTTATTTATTTTCAATATATCAAATAATGGTGACTATATGATATATAATAAGAAATAAATATTAAATATAATTAATTATGTAAGGAGATAAATGAAATTATTATCATCACATCATGTCAATACATATAATATACAATCACCACTATTATAATTATGCAGTTGTATTCTTTTATGAATTTATTGTATAACAATTCAATTGTATATACTTATCCTTATGACTATATAATTTATGCTTATTATATAAAGTCCATCACTTATTTAGTTTAATTATCTTACATTCTAAGTACATATTAATATATTATCATTGAGTACTACACATTGATTTATATTATAATTATATATAGAGTCTATTTAAATTATTATATCATTACACATTATTATTATAAAATCATATACTAAACAATTAATAATTATAAATATTACACATTAGTATAATGCATACACAATATTATAATCATAACTAATAATTAAATATAATACATACATAACCACTATATTATACATATAAATAATCACTATTATCATAATCATCATTCATTATATTAATACTGATAATTACATATAATTATATCCCATAATTCGAGAGCTAATACTAACCACTGAGCCACATTATCAATATAATTCACATTAAATATATAAACAGAGAGAAAGCCCCAAGGGTTTGACCGCTGACTCTACCTATACCTACCCTCCCCTACTTACTCATAAAATAAGAGCGTTGACAAGCACGTCTATCTTCAACCACACTGCATATATTTGATACGAGCTCGATGAAGCAAGAGTATTTAACCTGGGATGTATAAATTACTATAGTAACGGAAGGTCAATAACTCAGGTCACGATTACCTTCTCCATATTAGTAACAGTCTAATAACTCACTAGAAATGGCCAAGATCCTGTCATTTAATGAGTCTATTCGTAGGTACACTACATGCTATAGTATGTGTATATTAATATATATATAACCTTTAGAGCGTGTTAGTTATAATTAATAATGTGAGCCTATCAGAGATAAGGTCGATTAGTGTTTTAGTTCATCACTAGAGGAGATATGCGTTGTGATGCTGTATTTTCTTATAGGTACTGAATGATAAGAAGGGCTTGTTCGCGTTCGATGTGTTGATTGTGGTGTTGTGTCGATGTGGTTCTTCGTGGTTGCTGGATGTAGTTGTAGTGTGTGGCTAATGTTCGATGTGTCCGATGTGTTGTGTACTCTTGAGTCTTAAAATAACCGTTAGCGTAATGGTGTACAAACCTTTATTTATTTTTCTAAGGCATCTTAAACAGTCAATTCATATTCTCAAATATCGAATTTAATATATAGTATTAATATATGATATTATATAATATATATTAGTTAATATATATATATAATATATATATATTATAATATATATATATATAATTATATATATAAATGTTATTAATATATATATATATATATATATATATAATATATAATATATAATAACTTATTAATATATTATACATATATAATGTATATAGTATATATATATATATATATTATGAGAAATTTATATATATATTATATTATAATATTATATAGTATAATATATATATAATATATGCATATATGCCTATATTATTATATATATAATTATATTATATATATATAATATAATAATATTATATTACAATATATATATTATAATAACTATTTATTTTCATTTATATATATGTATATGATATAATATATATTTATATATAATATATTGTAATATATGAACCATATATATATATATATATTATTTATATTATTATATATGTATATATATTATATATTATATATAATAATATATATTATATTAATTAATATAATATATTAATATTATATATATAATATATATTAATGTTAATATTAATTATAATATATTATATATTATTATAATATATTAATTTATATGTTATATATATATATTTAAGTATATATATTTAATAATATATATATATATAATAATATATACTAACAGGAATACATAGGCACCAAACATCAGTATAACAGAGTGGGTACATCAAATATATGTATAAAAAAGTCACAATGAGTATAAATGATAATAATTAGATTTATTCAATTCTCATTGTGGTAGTATTTCTATTTTATACTATAATAAAAAACTAATTATATGATAGTTATTTACTCTCGGCTATTAGTAAAGGGAGAGGGACAAATTAGGTAGTACAGCAACTATATTCCAGTCATTCCAGATAAAGGAACCTAGATAACCTACAGACATCGTTGTTATCCATTAATAACACTTACCTTTTTGTAATACGTTAAAACGATGGTAATTATAGAGCTTAAATAGCGTACCATAGGTAGTGAGCGACATACTACAAAAAGGGGGTATCAATATATGGCGTGACTCATGAGATATAGTTGTCATACATGCAGGGGATATACACGTGCATATATAGTTGCTACTAGTGACGCTAAGATAAACTGAGACATAACTAAAGATCGTTGTATAATATATACTGCAAAATCACAATTTTTAAATGTCTCTATAAACTACATCACACACATATAAATTAGTAATTTTAATGTGTATCTAATATGTAAATTATAATTAATCAAGGAGTATAATGACAAGTGACTTAATTGCAAAGTGACTGTTTTAAATGTAATATATCAAGGGTAAGCAAAGTGACTTTAATGTCATGTGATCATATTGCAATAACATTTCATTATCAACTGGTCAGAAAGTAAATAATATATTTAATGCATAAACACTTATAGACGGAGGCACACACACATGAACGCGTGTGTGTTTATATGGGTGTAAAGAGAAATGAAGAAATAAAGGAACAGAGGCACTGTACAAACAAACAGACCTTAAGAGAACAAGGAGATGCGCAAACAGAAAGCGAAGGAAAAGGAGTAAGGAAGCAAAGAGAAACACACACACGCACATACACTGATAGACGCACACACACACACAGACACAAACACATGCACACACACATGCAGAGAGAGAGAGAGAGGGAGAGAGAGAGAGAGAGAGAGAGGAGAGAGAGAGAGAGAGAGAGAGAGAGAGAGAGAGAGAGAGAGAGAGAGAGAGAGAGAGAGAGAGAGAGAGAGAGAGAGAGAGAGAGAGAGAGAGAGAGAGAGAGAGAGAGAGAGAGAGAGAGAGAGAGAGAGAGAGAGAGAGAGAGAGAGAGAGAGAGAGAGAGAGAGAGAGAGAGAGAGAGAGAGAGAGAGAGAGAGACAGAGACAGACAGAGAGAGAGCGAGCGGGAGACAGGCACGCGGGGCCGGAGGAGCGAGGGCTGGACGCATGACCGCCCGCCATCAGGGAGGCGCTGAGGGGACGCCATCCTGCCCCTGACAGACTCGAGTGAAAAATGATCTTGAGGGAAGAGGGCCAAGAGATGTATGGGAAGTAATTATCAGTTATTATTCCCCATGAAGACATAACTGACGCAATATCTCAAAAAGAGATGGAGTGTATCGGTCAATATGGAAAGCAATTTTCATAAAACTACATTTTTGTAATGAAGCAGTTAATCCTGTCAAAATTTCGGGGGAATATGGAATTCTCACACCATGTCTTACCCCGTTCTTGTCTGCGTGCTTTAGATACCTCCACATTTCGAACGAATTAATCAGGTAATGATAATTTTCTATGTGAGTTTCCTAATATGCCTTTGCTATATGCTGCTATGTTTTTCCTTGTTAATTTTCTAATTTACTTTGTAATCCTTTTCGCCTATCTCAGTGCTATTATACTGCTAGAGTGAGCTATCTTAATTAATCTTTTAATTTATGATCATCGCACCCACTTCTTTCCACGCCAGTAATCTTGCAACGTAGAAATTTCCTTCTATATCATTTCACATATTCACTTCTCAAGGGCCTGACCAATCCAGATGCGCGCTACCCTTTCACTCGGTCGTGGAGGCTCTCTATCTGCTACACTCTGCACGATCCTTGCCCTTATTACTGACCGCTGACAAAGCAGTGCGGAACACACCCCTTAGCAAGTATACCTCCACACCCCATATAAGGAGTCCGCTGATCCTTCGTGCAGTTCTAAGACGCTGGAGCCACCTGCGCCTTCGAGAGACAAGAGTATCTGCGTCCGTTATTATTTTTCCTAGTGTTGAGTACAAGAGAAGAGGAAAAAACAAATGAAGAACTGAGCAAATAAAGAGAGAAGCCTAACGGAGGTGACTGGCCTCAGCGCAAAGGTAACAACAATAAACTTAAGGTCGTGACGGAGGAGACGAAGAGTGAAGGCCGTGTTGTGGTGTGTGATCGCCTTTGCTGATACCTGAGTGAGATACAACCGTCTATGTGTGCCAGTCAGGAGGATCCACAACTCCTGTTATCTCGAACGACGATGCTACGACGTATGGTTTTGACTTCCGATTCAACAATTTTGATCGTCGCGTTCATTTCATTTGGCTGGGAGGGGCCACGGTAAGCGAGAAAGCTTTCGAGCTACGCTCAGTAATGTAATGGCTATGGCAGAGGAAATTAAACCGTTCTCAGCGTGCTATCTCCCATTAAAGCTTTCCGCTCGTTGTGACTGATGCCGCGTTTCAGGGAGGTCCGGAATTGCCTCGCTATTTCGGAGTCCTTTTTTAATGCAGGTCGAGGAACAATGCGTCCCTCTCCCTGGGAATGCGAGCGCCAGGGATGCCCCGAGCGTGAGTGTTCCCGGGCGATGGGGAGAGCGATAAGCGTGTGGGGTCTTCACGCTAGAAGTAAAAGTTCGCTAACATAATTTCGTTTCGACAGTTTTGTCTCTGTCTGTTTTTCCGGGTGCTTCGAGGTGGCGCAAGATTCTAATCTTGAATGATGCCTCAACCTTCGTCTTATTTTTTTCTTCGGTAGGAAATGGTTCCGTGAGCCGAGCCATAGAGCGAAAGGAATGTAATTTTCACCGGCCTCTGCTCGCGCCCTTCGCCCTGCCCCCCCCCCCCCTGGCGCCAACAAAGGGAACCAATCGCGGGGCGGGAGTCATGCGACACCTCTGCCGACTACACGTGCGCGAACTTGAAGGGAAGGTCATGTGTGGGTGTTTTTCTCCCCCTCCGCGGCGGGTGTTCGACATACCCTTGCCTTCCCACATTACCCTTCGGGAGGTAAAGTAGGGTAATGGATGTATAATGGATGGAGCCACTTAGGGTAACCCATTGTCGACGCCTTCTCTCGGTAGCGCCCGCCATTACGCGGCCTTTGCCTGTGTCTTGTGGTTCGTCTGCTTTGGCGAGGTTAAGTGAAAGAACACCTTGGATGTTCGTCTGAAGGATAATCGTTCTGATATTTGATTCAAGAAACTTTTTCAGATTATCCGTCTATATTCGTAATTGATATGTTAGGATGACCTTGCTTTCACTTGCGTCCAGTTGGTTTGTCTAGACTTCGGTCGTTTGCAGGATCAGCATAACACAAACATATTGATATGAAACATACATGTATCACTCATATATTGTAATTCATTTTATCAAACAAACCTGTAAATAAAACAATGCATTCCCTAACTCTTTGTTTTTGCCGCGTAGAGCGTCCATACATTCATGAAAAAAACACAAAGTATTCGAGCCTTTATCCTCAAGGAAATGCCCTTTAGAAACAGACAAAAATCTCTTGAACGCAAAATTGCCTTCACCTGCAGCCCATGAATCAGCCGTTCTTGCCCCTTTCCCCCGTGGCTAAGAGGCTCTCAGCAGCGCCCAGAGAGTCTTCATAACACCCAGGACTCACCTCCGGCCGCCCCACACAGCCTCCGCCAACGAATATCCCGGCCCTAAAAAGCCTTCTCCATCTTGTTAACGTCTCGATTCCTCCCTCCTTCCCCCTTTCCTCCATCCACCTTCATTCTTCCGAGTAATCTCATAATGATAATTTACCTCCCTCACCGGAGTCTCTTAAATCATCATTATTCACTAACCAGATTTGAGGGTTGAGTGTTCGCTCGCCAGATTTATTGTTTTATTTTTCCTCGGCCTGATTATTTCGCTCGGAAGATGGGTTATTTTGAAGTCGTGTCTTTGTCGAGCTTCACATAAACCAAAGCTTATTTGTTTGTGGAGCTCTTAATTGCATTCTATTAGTATAATTATCATTATCATTACTATTATTGTTAATATTAATGGGCCTAAAATTGATGTCGGTGTTTCATCTCATAATGATATAAGATTATGTTACATGTCAAAATCACCTTCGCCCGATTAATTACCTTTGAGTTTACACTTGTTTTCGCTCGCCAAATGATAGTAATCCTCGTGTTTACGTACAGAGCATCTCTTAATGACACGACCGGCTCTCGTGTGCGTGTCTGAAGCTCCTCCCTTTACTCTGTCGGTGCCAGTGTCTTTCATTTTAGTAGGAGCCGATTCCCAATGCAAATTCGTTTACTAATGTTCTCCTTCAGTGCATAAATTCTCTTCTAGATGGCAGACTGTGTTAGAAAAAAATATAACAAAACGATGAAGAAAGATGAAAATTGGCAGAAATTTGGATGCGCTAAACAGAGAAACTTAACATATTTGCACTTTTTATAGCAATTGATAATTCACCTGTCTCCTCCATTACTTAAGTAAAATTGACCCACCAGCATTATCCTCATTATAGGCATCGCCGAATAAGACAAAGCCACGCCGTAAACAAAGTCCTCCTACCATATTAATGATACCTAAAGTCGGGTCGCATTAAGGAGAAACTTTAATGGCGCCCTTATCCCAACGAGCTGCTAGGAGTCCATGATGGAGTGACAGAAGGCGCCGCTGCGGGGATGTTTGCGAAAAGGAGAAGCGACCTCGGGTAACAGAAGCGTTCGGCCGAGGAGAATAAACAGCAGTGTGACCTTACAAATCCGCCAGAGTCATTAATGGGTTTCCCTAAAAGCCTTGCCGATTGCCAGTAAATACGCCCCGGCCCTCTAGGTGGCGGAAGTTGTAAATAAGGCGACTGCGCTCTTGTGTTTATTTAACTGAAGCTCCTTGGGGCCTCGGATCGACCCTACGCCAGAGGGGAATATGGCCGAGAATCCCGTGTTATGTTAATTAGAGCGCCCCTGGCTGACGGAGGTACCGTAAATATAAGGAAATTCAAGAAGAGAAGAAACATGTGTCATTGTGAAGTGGACGAGGAGAGAGAGAGAGCAAGAGAGAGAAACGCACACACACAGATAGATAGATATATAGAAAGAGAGAAAGAGAGGGAGAGAGAGAGAAAAAGAGAGAGAGAGAGAGAGAAAAGAGAAGAGAGAGAAAGAAAACACAGGGAGTGGTGCTTAAGTTAA
>NW_020872820.1:98400-105900 GCF_003789085.1 Penaeus vannamei | reverse complement strand
AGGAGACGAGAGATAAATCCAAAAGTGGAAATCTCAACATACCAAAATGACGGTAAATGTTTCAACTATTTCTTCTCCCAAATTTTCCACTAAAGGTATTTCCAAGCAGCTAATTTTCAGGCTTAACGCAAAACCTCTTTTCATTTCCGACCTAAATGCTAAAAATCACCCGAAAAAAATAATTAAACGGTTTCATGTTATAAGTGGATGTTGCGGTTAACCTAATAGCCTAATTAAGTTCTTTGCGTTACCGAAAACCTAATTGGCAAGAAAGAAAAGATAAAAAGAGAACGAAAATTTCCTTCCTGTCGAAGTTAGATGTTCATGAAGTTGGGAAATAGAGTGAAGTTCGGAGGTCATGTACACTCATGTCAGCTGATCCCATAGGATTAGCGAAGGCCGTGTCTCGGAATTCCGTTTCTCTCCCGCTCCTCTTTGCGTCTCTGTGTCTGCCTGTCTGTCTGGCTATCTCTCTGTGTCTCTGTATGTCCGTTTCTTTCTGACTCTCTGTGGCTCTTGGAACTTTTGTCTCTCTATATCTGTCTATCTCTGTCTCTTGTCCGTCTCTCTCTCTCTCTCTCTCTCTCTCTCTCTCTCTCTCTCTCTCTCTCTCTCTCTCTCTCTCTCTCTCTCTCTCTCTCTCTCTCTCTCTCTCTCTCTCTCTCTCTCTCTCTCTCTCTCTCTCAATTTGCCTCCCTCTCCCTTTCTCTTAGTCATCTAATTTCTTCCTCTTTCCCATCTTTCTCTGTCTCATGAAAAGTGCAAACTAGAATCATGCACATTATGTTGTATGATTTTGTTCTTTTGCTCATATGATCACAGTCTCTCCCTTGGGTCGAAATGCAACTTCACTCTCCCTTGCCTTTTGCAATTGCTCGAAACCCTCAGCAGGAAGGATGTTCCGACTGTGGTTAGTGACCACTCTCTAATTTTTTTCCTACTTGTTCAGAATGTGTTCTCTGTCCCTGTCCCGCAGCGACATCTTTCCCACATGTGTTCAGAGGTGTGAACAATCTCATAAGGTACAGCTTCCTTTGGGCTGGAAGAGGCTGAAAATGATTGCCGTGGGAAGTTCTGCGGCTTGGGTGCGGGGTGGTTCTGATTCGTCGTCGTCTGGTCGTCCTGTTTAGAGAGGCGGAGGTCGTTGCCACGTTTTTTTAGATGTTAATTTGGATTTTTTTTTTTTTTTTTTTTGTGCGTCGTTCGGTGGTTTTCGGTAGCGTGTTATTTTGTATGTTGATTGGGGGGGGGTGAAGAAGTTCTATCATGTCTTCATCTAATGCTTTCTCTTTTCTTGTGGTCTTGGATCAATCTCTTTCCTTCTCTCTCTCTCTTCTCTCCTCTCTCTCTCTCTCTCTCTCTCTCTCTCTCTCTCTCTCTCTCTCTCTCTCTCTCTCTCTCTCTCTCTCTCTCTCTCTCTCTCTCTCCCTCTCCCTCTCTCTCCTCTCTCTCCCTCTCCCTCTCCTCTCTCTCTCTCTCTCTCTCTCTCTCTCTCTCTCTCTCTCTCTCTCTCTCTCTCTCTCTCTCTCTCTCTCTCTCTCTCTCTCTCTCTCTCTCATACTCTTATTCTCCCACTCCCTCACTCTTTCCTGGTCCATTCTCTTCTCTTGTTCTTTATCTCCAAGTATTTCTTCTCCTTTCTCTCCCCACCATCTTCGTTCTCCGCATTAAAGTTACAAACGCGTCTTTACCGTCTTCCAAGCCAGGACCTTTATTGAATAAGAAGTATGATACAAAGCCAACACAAAGGAAGCGATTACAGCCCGTGCAGAAATAAATAACGGATTAATAACCCATGTTTTTATAAGTTGCGCAATAACTTAAGATCCATTTTCTCACAAAAGGAAGGAGTTAACAACGGGTTCTACAAGGTCTTGGCTTCCATTACGTTCCTTTTACTGCCTCCTTGCCACTGCACAGCATAACAGCTTTACTTTTGTGTCCCCCTCAAATGCGTATCATTACACCAATTACCGATATATGACCAATTTGTGAAACAACTTGGAGGGTTGATCGCTGTCGGTTTTTAAAAGCAATCTGTATTAATGACTGTAAATGTTTGCTATTTGTTTTGGTGTGCGTGCAGTTTATTCATTTGTTTGGAGGTTAAAGGCTGGCTTTGATGTGTGGAGGGAAATGATCTTTATTAGAAGGATACATGGAGTTCTTATTGTTTTGATTTTTTTCAGTTTTATGTTTTATCCTCTTTGTGAGTTATTTATGTGCCTTTATATCTGATAAGCAAAGGCTAATTTCGAATAAGTGAATAAAACCTGTAAATGGGAAGTATAGCTCCACAGAAGACTTGCAATGTTGCAACACGTGTTGATATTGAACAATGTCAGTCTTTCATAAGCTGCCAAGGCTTAACCAACGGCATAATGTCTTGTGAAGTTTCCGGGTGTGGAAAGGCTTGTGCCGCTTGCTTCTTGTGGAAGGAGGTGTGACAGCGGGAATATTGCGCCTTGCATGATTTTCTTATGTAGGTCCTAAATTTTGGTTATATGCCTGTGATGCACAAACCCTTCAAGTACATAACCAATTTTTTTTTATCTTTATTGCGTAACCCTGGCTTCTGTTCTAACGCATTATGTTCTTCCTTGCGCAGGAGGCCCACCGGTGATCAAGGAGCACCCGAGCAGCGTGGTGGCGCGGCGCAACGACCCCGCCACCCTCAACTGCGCCGCCTCCGGAGCCACCCGCATCCGCTGGTACCGCGACGGCGAGAAGGTGACGACGGCGGCGGAGGACCCGCGCTCCCACCGCGTCCTGCTGCCGTCGGGCTCGCTCTTCTTCCTGCGCGTGGCCACCTCCAAGAGGGACAGCGACGCCGGCACCTACTGGTGCGTGGCCTCCAACAGCCACGGCGCCACGCGCTCCCACAACGCCACCCTCACCGTGGCCACGCTCGCCTACGACTTCCAGAGCCAGGCCGACCCCGTGGTGAGGGCGCGCGTCGGGGACTCTGTCGTGCTGCCGTGCCGCCCGCCCAAGGGCTCTCCGCCCCCCGAGGTCACCTGGCTCAGGGACTCCCACGAGGTCACCAACTCCAGTCGGATCTCCGTGTCTCAGGCGGGCGATCTCGTCATCAGTCAGGCCGTCGAGGAGGACTCGGCCTCCTACGTGTGTCGCGCCCGCAACGCCGCGGGCGCCCGGGAGTCCACGCCCACCAAGCTCACCATCATGAGTAAGTGCCTTCCCGTTCCCTGAGATACGTTGAATACCTGTGAGCATATCCACTTGTCCCTAAAGCCTTCGTCCTCAGCCCTAACGGAGCTCTCTCCCCCGCAGCGCCGCCCTGGTTCGAGGAGCGTCCGGCGAACGTGACCGTCGCGTCGGGCGTGGTGGTGGAGCTGGCGTGCCGCGCCCGAGGCTCGCCCACGCCCACGGTCACCTGGCGGCGTCTCGACGGCAAGATGCCGCTCGGCCGCGCTATGATCGAGGACCAACGGCTGGTGCTGGACCACGTGGCGGCTGCTGACTCCGGCGTGTACGTGTGCGAGGTGGAGAGCGAGGCGGGGATCGCCGCGGCCCGGGCCACTCTCACCGTGATCGACGCCCCCGAGTTCGCTCAGCGGCCGCAGGACGTCCAGGTGGTGGCTGGCAGAGCGCCAGGCTCTCGTGCAAGGTCGAGGGCGACCCCAAGCCCCTCCTGCTGTGGCGCCTTCCCACCCAGGACAGGACAGCTCTGCTCGCCGCCGGCCAGAGCAGCGGCCACGCCTCCGTCGCCGACCAGGGCCAGACTCTCCTGCTCGGCGACGTCAGCACGCACGACAGCGGAGCCTACTACTGCTGGGGCGTCAGCAGCGGCGGCGGCGTCAGCGCCCGCTCGGAGGTGGTGGTCGTGGCGGCGTATCCCCCTCCTGTGATCGGCGTAGGACCCCAGGACCTCACGGTGTCCCCCGGGGGCGCTGCTACCTTCCCCTGCGAGGCCGTGAGTGAGGCCGCCTCGCCCTCCATCTCCTGGAAGTACCGCCCGGCCGCCCACCTCCCCACCCGAGAGCTCAGCGAGGGTGGCAACGGCGGCCGAGTGTCCCTCCCGGCCAACGGCGCCCTCATCCTGAAGGACGTCCGGGCCGACGACGCCGGCATCTACAGCTGCCACATCAGCGCGGACACCGGCAGCGTGGAGCAGGCGGCGGTCCTGCGGGTGGAGGACGGCGCCCAGGACGCGGGGCCGTTCCTGCTGCCGGCGCCGCCGTCCAAGCCGCGCCTCATGGCCGTCAACCAGACCGCTGTGCACCTGAGCTGGCTGCCCAACTCCCAGATGGGCGGAGGGTCCGACCAGACGTACACGGTGGAGTTCTGGCGCCAGGGCTGGGAGGAGTGGCGGGTGGCGGACGCCCTCATCTCGCAGGAGTCGTGCGTGGTGGGCGGGCTGACGCCTGGCCACACCTACACCTTCCTGGTCCGTGCCGTCGACTCGCGAGGGGCGTCGTTCCCGAGTCCCTGGTCCGACCCGGTCACGACCCGCTCTCCCCGCGACCCGAGTCTCACGGAGGACGAGGTCCGTCACGTCCGCCGCCGCCTCTCGCGCCCCGCCGTCACGCTCACCGACGCCACAGTCACCGCCCCCGACAGCGTCCTTCTCGGCTGGGAGTTCCTCGCGCTGGCGGACGAGGCCGTCGAGGGCGTGCTCGTCTACGCCGTCAGCGACTCGGGCGCCGTGCAGGTGGCCACCGTGCTCGGCACGTCGTCGTCCTCCCACCTCCTGCACGAACTTCATCCCAACTCCCACTACACCTTCTTCCTCGTCCCCTTCTGGCACAGCGTCGAGGGCACGCCATCCAACTCCATGTCGCTCAGAACTCCACAAGATGGTGAGTATTATTGTTTGTTTATTTTATTTTGTAATTACCCGGAAGTTAAAGTCATTCTATATAATTTTTCGTTTTCGGCGTTATCCATTTTCTAAACCCTTTCTTGTTTTATTCCATAGTTCCACTGGTTGCTCCTAAGGACGTGCGCGTGAAGACCCGCGAGGAAGGAACTGTCCTTATCACATGGTCGACTCTGACGCCCGAGGAGGCTCGAGGCGAAGTCGTTGGCTACCAGGTCTCCTTCAACTACAACGGCAGCCGCACCATAGAGACGGTGGCCAACCCCTGGCTCGAAGCCGATGGCTTGATGCCGGGTCGTCTCTACGCCGTCCGGGTCGCCGCTCTTACCGAGGTCGGACCTGGCCCCTTCACCTCGCCAGTGCTGATGGACACTGGGCTCTCGCACATTCACCCTCGTCGCCAAAACAACGATGACAGCTCACCCTCTGTATTATACTCACCGCCGCAGCCTGCCTGGCTGATTTACTTGCTGATACCTGCGGTGTTGCTGATGTCAATTGCCACTTTGTTCTATGTACGCCACCTGCGAGGAAAGTCCGCGGCCTCTAACCCATCTCACACTCCGTCCATATACCAGGATGCGTCCCTCTACTCTGCCCATCACTCTATCAACATGTACAGCGAACAGAAGCTGTGGCGACCTTCCGACTACGACAGAGAGATCAACGCGTCCTCCAAGAAACTACTGCATCCGGAATATGAATATGCAGAGCCCAGGATCCAGAAAATCCACGAAACGACAGAGCCTTACGCTACCACGGCTCTGTTGGCCTCCTCCTCGCAAGGCTCGGGATATCGGAGTCCTTGGATCCATCAGAGTGACGACTCCGGAGTGCAGGTGAATTGGACAGACTTCCTGCCTCCCCCGCCAGCCTGTCCTCCGCCGCGGGATTTTGACTTGGGTGACTTGTCGAGGGGAAGAAAGAGCTACCTCGAGAAGGGGTCTCCGCTGTCGACGTCAAAATACGATAACATGGACGAATCAGAGCAGTATGAGCGACCGTGTGACGTAGCGCCCACCCACTGCTACGCGGCTTACGGCCCGGTGTCGCATACTGGCAACTGTGGCAAATTCCCAACGTTCAACACACTCCAGGCGTTAGAATACCGGAGAGTTCGCACGGATTTCAGACCGCTGTATCAGGCAGATCCTCCTAGAAGCAACACGCATTAATATTCTTTCTTATTTAATAGAGCATTCTTTCTTCAGAAATTGCTTTGCTGATTTTGATTCTGATTAGCAAGAATGTTATTGATACCAAAGTTCACACATTTAGTACTTAAGATTTCTGCAATTTCGTAAAGAGTCGAGAAGTATTGACGAGATGGGGATGATCCATCTTACCAGTGACGGCTTCCTACTGTTGAAGGTAGAAAGTTTTGTTTCAAAATGGATATTAAAAGACTCTAATATATACTTCTGGTTCTTTTTAGGGTCATTCCATATAAATGATTCAATGCAGTTGTTAATAACATGGAAGAAAGTGGAACGGCCAACTATTAGGCGTAAAGAGCAATCTTGCGGTTGCCGTAAGATTACATTTTCACAAATTGTTATGCTAATAGCTATATGATGGATAGGACATGATAATAAGCGAAACAAAGGGCGTTTCTCACAATCACAGGATACCCCGCTTTTAACACGGAAAAGCAGGGTAGGGTTCATCTTTCCTGATACAGTGTTCTCACTGTAGCTATTGCTACATATATTGCATAACTGAAGTCTGCTGTTATATTTCCTAGATTTGTACATAAGAATATATTTATTTTCATAGAATATTAAAACTATGACAATTTATTAATGTGTTTTAAACTGCCTTATGTGTCCCCCCAAAATACATGAGAAATGCTATTAATACTACTAGCATATAGTTATACAGTCACATGATCTGCATCCTGAGCATTTTTCTTCTCTTCCTTCTTCTGTCTGCTTCTTGGCCACTGTTACTCACCTGTACAGTAAGACATAAACAGAGATGCATATTGAAAGATACATGAACAGCCTGACACATTGTAAGGTTTGATGTGTCAAAGACGTGTTCCTACACACACTTAAACATAGATAAATAAATGATAATGGAAATTAATGAATAAATAGACACACACAAACACACACATACAACATGCGCACTCACAGACACACACCCGCATACGCGCGCGCGTGTGTATGTGTGTTTGTAGGCATGTATGCGTATATATACGTATGTATATGCGTGATTGTATGCGTGTATATACATATGGACATAAAGGTCGAAATGCCCACACTACGGGTATTTAGGTTATGCACCACACACGATTTGTAGCCGATAACACCACTGTCTCAGTCAGAGCAAGAGCCCCTTCCCTCCCTCTTCCCTTTCTCCTATCTCCCTCACCCCCCTCCCCTTTCTCTTTCTCTTCCCGCCCTCCTCTCTCGTTTCCCTCTCTCACTCCTCGCACTCCAACTTTCCCCTCGTTTCTTTCTCCTTCCTCCCCTTAACACCAGTTTCCTACTTTCCATCTTCCTCCCTTCTCCCTTTCCCCTACTTACCTTTTCTCCCCCCCTCCCCTTTTCTTTCTCTTCCTGCCCCCCGCACCTGTCTCTCTCCCTCCTTGTCCCCTTCTCTTCTTTCTCCCTACTCCTCCCTTTCTCCCTTCCTCCTCCATCTCTCTCCCTTTT
>NW_020872820.1:78400-80900 GCF_003789085.1 Penaeus vannamei | reverse complement strand
GTTGTTTTTTTTTCTACCATAGTATCAGCACGGTAGAATGTTTTTCCATTCATGATTTTATTTATTATATGTATATGTACTTGCTTGTGTGGGAATGAATTAAATCAATTGTAGATATATATTCTATATAGTTTTATCTTTATTTTTTCCAGTAGAAGCCATCAACTAAATCTCGAGTCACATCGAAATAAAACAAAGCCTTTGACTTCCCGAACGCCCAAAGAGGTGCAAATGACCTTCTTTTCTTCTCCCCTTTCCATTGTTCGCAAAAAAGAAAGAAAAAAGAACGCGCGGCTAATGCTGAGAAAAGGAGAAAAAGAAAAAAAGGGACCGATAAGCACCCAAGTCACTCAGATCAGCCCCTTAATGCGAAATATATTGTCGGATTTCATCTCTCTCCCTTATCTGAGGCGAAGGAGGGGAAGGAGGGGGGATGGTAGGGGGGTTATGGAAAGGGGAGGGAGGTGGAAGAGAGAGGGGGGAGGAGGGGGTGTCCCAGGTCTTGTAAGGTCAAATAGGGTGAGGGCGGCGTCGTCTTGGGATTTAGTTATATTGTGGCGATGTCACTCATGTATGCGCGCATCGGGAGAAAAGGAGGGATTAAGGAGAATATAAATGGAGGTGGAGGAGTGAGGTCATCATAATGAGGTGTGAGACTGCGGGTGGGTGGGGAGGGAGGGAGGGAGGGTAGGGCTGATATGTGAGGAAAGGGGAGAGGGAGGGAGGGAATGCAGGTTAATATATAATATATATATATATATATATATATATATATATATATATATATATATATTATATATATATATATACTATATATTTTTGATAAAAGTTTATTGCTTAAAATGATAATATTGGTGATTCTGATCATAATACGATTATTATGATAATAATGGTTTATATATATAGTATTTTGCTGGTTGTATATATATATATAAATTTATAATAAAAGTTTATTGCTGATAATGATAATATTGATGATTCTGATCATGATATGATTATCATGACAATAATGGGGAGCATTATGATGAGGGGTAATGATTGTAATGATTTTTATTACGATGATAATGTTGACAATAATAACAAAAATACATTGCTGCTTTTGTTATTAATAAAATCCTTTTGTTCTTTAAACCTGCTTGATTTAATTTCATTCGATGTAAATCTTTTGTACCAGCATAATTATCATTGTTAATTATGTATGCCAGAACATTGAAAAATCATTAATAAAGAGGAAACTATCTGATTGATCAGTGATTACTCGCAAGGGAGACTAGACACGGGGTTTATCATGAATAAGTTTACTGAATCAATTACTTGATATACGAGTTGTTAAGGGATCAGAGACAGAATAAAAGATACGACATTAATATGTATAAACAGGTAAACATTTCGGGCAAGATAACATGCAAATTAGCTGGGATAAACATCATCTGACGCCAAGAGGTATTGAGCTTGCAATATTTCTTCCCTCTCGGCGAGCCAGGGCGAGGTAAGGTCAAGATGTCACCATTCACAACAAAAACACCTCGGCCGAGATACAGAATTCTTGTTGACTCCGCCCACTCTGACCTCCCGACACCTTACGTCACCTACACGTCACACAAAGGGGCGGAACCCGTGAAGGGATTGTCAGGGAGGAACACGTGGCGCCGTGTCTCTCGGCCTCAAGGGTCATCGCAGAGAGATAAACGAAATGTCTTTTATCAAATTTCTTGATTATTGTGCAAATGCATGTGTGGAGTTACAGGTCTCTGTCTCTCTCTTTTTGTCTTTGTTTCTGTCTCCACGCCATCCTCTGTATCTCTGCCTCTGTGTTTGTGTCTGTTTGTCTATCTGTCCGTCTATCTCTACGTGTGTTTGTGTTGCTCAATCTGTGTGTCCACCCCCCCCTGTCTCTCTCTCTCTCTCTCTCTCTCTCTCTCTCTCTCTCTCTCTCTCTCTCTCTCTCTCTCTCTCTCTCTCTCTCTCTCTCTCTCTCTCTCTCTCTCTCTCTCTCTCTCTCTCTCTCTCTCTCTCTCTCTCTCTCTCTCTCTCGTCTCTCTCTCTCTCTCTCGCTATCTCTCTCACCCTCCCTCCCCCCTCTCTCTCTTTTTTCTATATCTCTCTCTCTATCTATCTATTTATCTATCTATTTACCCACCTATCTACCCACATTTCTATATCTGTGTGTGTCTGGGTAAGGCGTCAGGCACTCCTTAGCAAGTGTAGGACCTCGCCTCATAGGTATCTGCGCCACTGGTCGTCACTGGCACACCAACTCTCACTCGACCCACAGTACCATACCCTTTGCATCCGCTGCCTTGTGCTCTAGTCTGCGAAAGGCGTCGGGTGGTTTCCAAGGGACTTACAGGAGGACGTGTATTGTTTTGGGTGACACAACGCTCCCTCCCTTGATACAACAACGTCGTCTTCGGTCTGGAGTTCGAGGCTCGGCTTGTTACCTGACAACTGGCGTCTTTGTCAAGTTCAGAAACGGAAGCTTACATAATAGAAATAAAAA
>NW_020872820.1:45900-50900 GCF_003789085.1 Penaeus vannamei | reverse complement strand
AGATTCTGGAGGCCATTTGAGGGACTGTGTATCGTGAGAGTGATTTTGGGATTAGTTGGTCTGTTTAGGTCATTATCATATCGTTGGCGGTGCACAATACACAGACATGCGCAAATAGGGACACTGACATAGAGGGACACATTCACACATGCACACTCGCACACATGCACACTCACACACATGCACGCACACTCACACGCGTACACACGCATGAACACTCACACGCATGCACACATACATGCATACACACACATATGCATTATTACTATTATTATTCTAATTATCATTCTTATTGTTGATATTATTCCAAATATTGTTAGTAGCATTATCATCTATGCTATTATAATCATTACTATTATGATTATTATCTATATTGTTATCATAATTATTGTTATCATTGTTATCATTATCATCATTATTATTCATGTTGTTTTTATCATTATCATTATTATAATAATCATTATTATCACTATTGTTATTTTTCATTATTATTAAAGTTATCTCTATCATAATCCTCTCTATCATAACCATCATTAACATCATCTTCATCAGTGTCTTTGTTATTGTTATTGTTATTACTAGTATCATATCATTACCATTATCAGCATTTTTGTTGTTGGTATCATTTTTATCATCATTGTTATTATAATTACCCTAATGATAATGATAATGGTGATAATGATAAGAATAAGGATAACAACGATAGCAATAAGAATAAGGATAATAACAGCAACAAGAACAGTAATGATAACAATGATATTTGTTTAAAACGTTTCTTTATCAATGCAATAAGATATCAATATTTTCTATTCTCCTACTCTACTCTATCAGTTAATTTTATTTCATCCTCTTTTTTCGTTTCATCATGTACCGTTTCTTTTCTGTATGTTTTATAATTACTGTTTTTATTCATGTATGTAATTTTCTTGTTATTATTCATATCCCCTTTCTTTTCAGATTTATATCTAATCATCATTATCAGTATCCTTATCATTTTCAAAACCTTTAACATCATCATTATTATTATGATTATTGTTATAACTATAACAATAATGATAATAACAATAATAAGAAGAATGATAGTAGTAGTAGTAGTGGTTGTAATGATAATTATGATATTGATAATGGTAACGAAGATGATGATAATAATAATAGTTATATGAATAATAATGATGAATATATAATAATGAAAATGATAACAATGATAATTACAGTAATAATGATAATGGTAATAATGATGATATTGTAAATAATGATGTAATAACAATGATAATTACAGTAATAATGATAATGGTAATAATGATGATAATAATGATAGTATTAATAATGTTGACGATGATGATAATCATGATAATGAAGAAAATGATGATGATAACAAGAAAAAAATAATCGAAGAAGAGGAGGGAGGAAAAGAAGTCGGAAAAAAGGGAAAAGAAAATGTAATATGAAGAAGGGAAAGTTTTAAAGAAGAATGATAAGCATTAGAAGGAGGAAGAAAATGAAAATAAATGGTATTAGGAGGAAAAAGAAAAAGAAAAAAAGCACAAAGAGTAGGAGAAAGAAAGAGAAAGGAAAAACAAGAGAGAGAAAAGTCAATAACAACAAGAAAGAGAAATAGTGAGAGAGGAAGCTCAAAATTATTGATATGCAGGAAACGTTTTTGTGCCGAGTCGATAGCCATCAACAGGAAGAGTAAACACTGATGCCAAAGGAAGGTTTTCTTTGAAGACGTTTCCTCGTGGAGTAACGTCTTAAGTGATGGCAGAAGAAGTCTTTATTACGCAGAGCTGTAGCCTCGCTTTGCTTGGGATGCAGACGTGTTAGATAAGATGGTGACGATGATGAAGTAGGAGGGAGGAAGAGGAGGAGCAGGAGAAGGAGGAAGAGGAGGAGAAGGAGGAAGAGGAGGAGATGGAGGAGGAGGAGAATAAAAAGAATAATAATAAGAAAAAGAAGAAGGAGGAGGAGAATAAGAAGGAAAAAGCAGAAGAAGAGGAGGGATTGATAAGTTGAAGATACTGAAGAAGTGGAAGAAAGAGCAAAGTAGAAAGAGAATAAAGGAAAGCGAGAAAAACAGGACAAAAAAGATAATGCGAAACAAATAAGAAAAGAAGAAATATAAAAAAATGAGGAAAAAAATATAGATAAAAACGAAAGAAAAAAGGAAAAAAAGAACAACAACAAGACAAAGAAGAAAAGCTGAAGAAAATTCTGAAAGAGGGAAAATAAAAGAAAAAAGGCATAAAGGAAAGATAAATGCAAACAAACAGAAACTTAACAGAAAAGAAGAAGCAAAAGAATAAGATTCAATTGGAAAAGGATTATTATATTATGTCATCATTCTTGAAATAAAGAATGCAAATTCCAAAGAGAACACAAGAAGATAATGAAGAAATGGAAGGAAATCTGCAAAAGAAGAAATAGAGGAGCAAAAAAATCAAAGAGAGAGAGAGAGAGAGAGAGAGAGAGAGAGAGAGAGAGAGAGAGAGAGAGAGAGAGAGAGAGAGAGAGAGAGAGAGAGAGAGAGAGAGAGAGAGAGAGAGAGAGAGAGAGATACGCCCCTCGTATCTGCTCCTCCACATTCGAGTGTTATCAGCCAAATAAAGAGCGCCTGATCAGAGAGCGTTCGCCATCACTCACGAGGGCGGGGGGACCAAGTTATACTCCCTGCTCTCTAATTACACCCTGATTCCCTGTCATTGGGTGTAAGTTCCCTGTTATCATTAGGCCGAAGAACATGTGCTGTGCCGTTTCTTGGCTTGCGTTCGTCTTAGGAGAGAACGTGCATGTTTTGTTCGTGCATGATGGAGGGTTGGAGAGCTGGGATGGGAATGGGTTTTACTTCACTGAATTTTTGAAGTGTATATTGTATATTTCTTTTTTTCATCTCCAGCCTGTCTGTATTTTAGTTCTTTTGTTCTCTGTTATCATCTTTCTGTTCTTCATTCTTCATTTCCTTTGTAATTCTCATCTCCCTTTTGAATTTTTCGATTCATTCATATTTTGCCCATTTTTCCATGATGGGAAAATATTTTGTACCTTGTACATTATAGATATCAAAATCGCATTACATCTGCGGGAAAACTAGATACCTTGCGCCGATCGCTCACGAATACTGCAGTGCAAACAGACACACACAAACCTAGGAAAATTCGTCATTTTTATTAATCTCTCCGATCAAACCATCTCCATTCAATCTACACCGGGGCCTTTTTATCGATGCCCGATTTCTTCATACCCTCCATACCCTCCTTATTGGTTGGAGGAAATTACACGCCGACTGCAAATCGCCCTCCTGCTGAGGCTAGAATTATTATGCTATATAGACACAGTTTATCACTTCTGCCACTCGCGTTACAGACGCCTGATGATAAATTTTATCAGCGGGATACCATAAAACGACACCATTAATTGACAGGTCAATAACCGATAAAGACCTTCTAAAATTCCCTCGCCAGGTGGAGTTTCTGGCATTAATATCATGTAGCCTCGTTTTCCATTTGCTTGCTCGTTTGCTTCTGATTTCGTGGGAGTTTCTTATATCTGTATGTGTCTGAGGTTGCATTTCCTCTCCATCTTTCAATCTGTTACGGGTTTCTGAGATGGTTGTTTTGATTAGTTTGTTCATCCATTGCCTTTTAAGTTATTCATTTATTGAAAAACATTGGTTAAGGATCATTTTTATTCTCTCTCTCTCTCTCTCTCTCTCTCTCTCTCTCTCTCTCTCTCTCTCTCTCTCTCTCTCTCTCTCTCTCTCTCTCTCTTCTCCTCTCTCTCTCTCTCTCTTTCTCCTTCTCTCTCCTCTTCCCTTTTTCTCTCTCAATTCCTCTCCCTCCCTACATATATGTGTGTCTACCTGTTTCCTTCCTCCTGAAACCTGCTCCCTGCTCACCCCCCCCCCCCCCTTCCCACACACATACCAGCGAGAAAGACGTGATGCAACTACCGTTTTATCATTGTCAAGCGAAAGGTCTTCGCCGACACACATTAACCGCTGGTCTGAGCCCGCTATCGCACGAAGGTTTCACTCTTAAATTGGGTTTTGCAACACTACCCAACCTATTACAGAGACGTGCGTTGACGGTGCCGGTTTTATCGAGCCTCTTACGTGTGTATTAGTGGTATTTCATGCATCATTGAATATCCCCGTGGTTTAATGGCCATCTAATCTCACTCCCTCGTGGATATAAGTAAAGGAGACATTGGGGAGTATTATAATGAAATTTGTAATAAATTGGTGATAAAGCTTTCTCAAAAAAAGAATGCGTGAGAGAAGCTGCATCTGGGTATCTCCCGCGTCTCCTGTTCTTCTCACTGCGGGTAAGAGCATAAGGAGGAAACTTACATCACGAAAAGCACAGGGAAACATAATGAGAGCACTAATGAACTACTATCGATGTAACAGGGGGAATATTATGCATGAGAGACGCAGCATCTGGGCGCCATTCCTCCCCGCACCTGCCCCTCTCGCGCCCTCTGCAGGTAAGACACACACGCTGCGGTTAATTAGATAGAGTTAATTACCATCCACAAGAGATAATACCTCCAGGGCCACGCCTGCCCACCCACTCCGCTGAGGTCACGCCCTCCAGGTTCCTCGGCGCCTGCCCTGGGCTTTCCTGCCCCAAGACTCTCCCACTTTCTCGTTTTTCTAGACATTTTGGGATTATTGTTACGTCTACTTGAATTGATGATTTATTTTTCTTCGGTGTTTTCCATATGTTTAGGATTAAACTCCCCAAAATATGTACTGTTTTCATGATATTTCGATTTCCAGTTTCAAATGTTATTTCTGCCTAAGCTATAGATACTTTTCTTGTACCTTTTATTGTACATGTAATTTATTTACGATAATAATTACAAGCTAAGGTTTCTTGCACTCTTTTATCTCACTATATAGAGCTTCATTACGTCCTTCCGGCAAGTTAAGATGGATTATAAATCATGTTTTTTATTCATCCTTTATTGTGTAATTTTAATATGTTATTTATGGTATGATA